>PVKM010000990.1:0-87648 GCA_004027735.1 Carollia perspicillata
AGTCCTTTGAACTGTGCATCTGTTAAGTCGGCTATTTCTTGCTTGCTTAAATGTATTGGCTCTGGGGCCCTGAGCTTTTCTTGTGTTTGCGGCATTTTGGTCAGGTGGCACCTGTTGCGTATGAGGGGCGGAGCCGTAGGTGTTCACCAGGGCGGCGCAGCCTAGTCGCCAAGTTGTGACGTTGTCTGTGGGGGCGGGGGCGGAGAGGGAACAATGGCGCCCGTTCGCGCGCTTTCTGGAGTTTGGCCGTTCGCGTTTTCTGGAGTTTGGGTCCCCTCCGATGCCTTCCACAAGCAAACTGGGCCCCTCTGACGCTGGTTCCCAGGTGGGAGGGCCCACGCACACTCCGGGACCCCGCGGGTCTCCCTGGCGACCTCTCCTGTGAGGCTGGGAGCCTCTCCCGGCACCTTTCCAATAGGTGCCTTTAGGCTTTATTTCCCGTTGCTGGGGCCCTGGGCTGTGCGGTCCGTCTCACTGCCCAGTCTTGCCTAGTTTATCTGCACGCGAATATGTGTCCACAGTTGGCTAACTGCCCTGTGTGCCTTGCGTGCTCTGCTCGTCTCCTCCCTGCGTCTGGGGTCTGCAAGCTCCGCGCCACCTACACCGCCGCCCGGCGCGCCCGAGCCTGGCAGCCGCCTCGTTTTCCTGCCGCTTTTTCTCCCCGCCGCCTGCCGACTCCGCCCCTCTTACCGGTTGGGTTGAATGTCCGAGGACTTCCGCATTTCAATTTAATTTATTCTGGTTGTGTTATTGTTTATAAATATTTGTTGTCCTTAATCTTGGTTGTGAGAGGAGGCACAGTGCTTCCACCTACGCCTCCATCTTGGCCGGAAGTCCTCTTTCATTATTTTTTAAAATAGATTTCAAATTTCTTGCTCTTTCTCTTCTCCTTCTGGCACTCCTATGATGTAAATGTTGGACCTCTTAAAGTCGTCCCAGAGGCTGCTTACGCCATCCTCATTTTTTTTTTTAATTCTTTTTTTCTTCTTGTTGTTCTGATTGGTTGTTTTTTGCTTTCATATGTTCTTAATCATTGACTTGATTCTCAGTTTCATCCACTGTTCTGTTGTTTCCCTGTTAATTGTTCTGTATTTCAATTAGTGTTTCCTTTGTCCCTGACTGGAACTGTTTTATGCTGTTGAGGTCCACACTAAGTTCCTTGAGCATCCTTATAACCAGTGTTTTGAACTCTGCATCTGATAGATTGCTTATCTTCATTTTGTTTAACTCTTTTTCTGCAGTTTTGATCTGTTCTTTCATTTGGGCCATGTTTCTTTGTCTCCTTGTTTTGACAGCCTATCTGTGTTTGTTTCTATGTATTAGATAAAACTACTTTGACTCTGTATCTTGGTAGCATGGTCAATGTAATAGGCATCCTGTGGGGTCCAATGACTCAGCCTCCCCTGTCACCTAAGCTGGGTACTTGAGGTATACCTCTGTGTGGGCTGAGTATACCCCCCTCTTGTTGTTGAGGCTTGGTTGCTGTTGGCAGATCAATGAGAGGGATTTACCCAGGTCAGTCAGCTGCAAGGATCGTCTGTGATCACTTACCACCAGCCTCTGCCCTCCATGGAGGATCAGCTGCACAGGAGCAGGGTGGTGGTGGAGAGCCACCTTTTGACATTTTCTAGCTCACCACAGGCAGGCACCCGTCACTGTTCATCTCTAAGCCCTTGACTTTCCCTTTCAGCATGTTTTATTTTCTTAGTTCCTCTTCTTGCTCTGCTCTAGTTCTTCCTGCATCAGGATCATCTAGAGTACTTGCCGTAACACACTTCTCTGGGCCCTACTCCTAGAATTTGTGATCCAGTCAGTCCAAAACGAGACCCGAGAATTTGCATTTCTAATGTTGATCTGCTCATCCAGGGACTGGCCTAATCTGTCTAATAAATTGCATTCTGCAATGCAAAGCCCTCTGTAGGGCACAGAAGAAATCCCACCTTCTGTCTCAGACAATGTTATTAAAAATTAAACTAATGAATACATACCAAGTTACTAGTTTGCACACACCCCATCTCATTTAATCTCCTTAAGAACCCTATGAGGTAACAATGACTATTTTAACCCCCATTTTATAGATGAGGGAAAGTAAAGTTCAGAGGGATGAAGTAATTTACCCCAAATCAAATAGCTCATGAGAGAGGATACAGGTTTAACCCAAGTCCTCCAAGTCTGGGGCCATTGCATTCATGATGCAAATTGTACAGTGTTCAAAGGTAAGTAGAGGTTGAAATCCAGTCTGTATTCTGCATTCTCAGATGTACACCCTTATGGCCACATCAGCCTTTTTCTTATGTGCATTAAAGTGCTATATAGTCTAGCAGTGATAATAATCCAAATCCATACTCTCTCCTCCCTTCTCTGCAACTCCTGGAGCCACCCGGATAATGGAGAGAAAGTCAGAGAAGTTGAGAAAGACAGGAAGTACAGAGAGAGGGCCAAGAGAAGACATTGCTTGGTGCATAATCAAGACCACACCCATGGACATGTGGAAGAGACTTATAATACAGCCATTCCCACAACAGGTTTTTGGGGGCAGGTATCAATGGGGCGAAGCAAAGGAATTTGGCTGGAGGCAGAGCTGCATATGTCAGTGATGACAGCTGTGTCTCCTACCCACCCCTGGCATGTGCATGGCAATATAGGTGCCCAGTGGGTGGGGCAATTAGCTCGTGCCCCAGGGCTCCTGGCTCTGTTTCTCACTTTCCCTCCCACTGCCTTTCAGCAATTAATTTGCATTGATAATAGCTGCCAAGTAGCTTTGTTGAATCTGATGAGTTTGTTAATTTCTTGGGGGCTAATGGAAGGATGGGTAGGAGGCTCATTTTCTGGTTGGAGCTTAGGGGCTAATTAGTCTCTTTGCTATGTTCTCAAAGGTGGGGGGCGGGTGAATTGCTCAGGCTGTCAGATCTAGTTCTCAGTAATTTATTTTATCCCTGGCTTCTGTGGGTACCTATCTTGTGGCTCAGGTAAGACCAGGTAGTCCAGGGCTGGGGCAGACAATTGGTGAGGACTGGGTCCCCTGGACACAGTGAAGTGGAAAGTGGGCTAGGATGGGGCTGAGGTCTTGCTGGCCCTGTCAGTGTGAAATACACATTTAGGATGATGAATAGGGCCCTAAGAAGTTCAGTCCTATCCCAAACATCCAAATTCTGGCATCCAGATAAATGATTCTTCATGTCCTTCAGATCCAGCCCTTCTCACCCTAGGAGACCATCAGGAGCCAATTATGACCATTTAGAGGACAGGGAATCTGAGCCTCTGCAAGAATAATCATTTCACTTTCATGGAATGTCAAAACTCAGGAGAAAAAACCTCTATGTCCAGGTTCCTTGCTGGGTGGCTGAGGCCCCTTTATGCTTTCTCTGCTTATCCAGGCCTGTTCACAAGGGGGAGCATGTCCATGTCCCCACCCAAGAGAAAGCAACAGAGACAGGAAGACATTGGATTTAGGAGTCAAACAGCTCTAGGTGCAAACCTGGGCCACACCGACTATCTGGGTGAATTTAGACAAACCATTAAACCTCTATGAACTCAGTTTCCTCATAAATAAAATAAAACATTCTACAGGGTGGGTGGGAGAATTCAGAGATGATTGAACTCAGACAATCTAGTGCAAGAGGTGCTCAGTAACTACTGTTATTCTTCCTTTCACTTGAAAATCTAGCAGCTCATCCTGTTGCTGGTGGAAGTGGGGTCCTTGCAGTGTCATGAAAAAAGCATTTTTGGAGACTTACAAAAGATGATGAAGTCTGGAAATAAGATTTATTTGTGGCTCCAGATGCAAAATCAAAAGAGTGCCCCTGGGTTGCCAATGTCCCATTTCCAACTGTTCCACCATGGAAAAAGTCCAATCTTGCCTTTGTCAAGCCCAATACAAAGTCCAAGGTCCAAAAGTTCTGTGTCTTCTGTGCCATGCCGAAGCTCAGTCCATGTCTCTGTCTGGATCCAGCTAGTTTAGTCTGTTCTCAGGCCTGCATAGTCTGCTTGGGCCACACGGCTGCTATGGTGAAAACATGCAAACGAACAGAGAATATGCGTTACCAGAGAAGAGAGGAAAAGGGGCTTTGTCTTTGTTGGGCTCAAGTTATAAGCTTGGGTTTGGGATGGACCAGGCACTCCCTCAAACTAATCAATCAGCTTCCCCAGTTTTCCTGGGCCTTATTGGACCCTCCCCCTAACCAATCTGTTCCCTAGATCTTCTGGGGTTGTGTATCTTATCCAATCTGATCCTTTCCACAGGCTAAACTGGCAGGCCTCTATGCTTGCCATTGTGACTTCTGTTGCACATGTGCTTCTCTCCCCTCATGGTCTCAGGGGATGGACTAGTTGCACCCTTGGGAAATTGGAAAGCTGGTTTTTTCTCCCTACACAGGGGAGGGAGGAGCACTGATCCTCTTGGCAGGACAATGCTGCAGTCCCCTGGGGTGCCTGTGAAAGCTGCAACTTCCTAGAGAAGCAGACTTACATTCCATAGTTTATTTTGCTTAATAATGTCTGATTGCCTTTGTGTTCTCCCTTTATTTATATCTAGCTGCCTACACTAACAACCCCTCATCCTCCCCAGTCCTTTTCCCAGCAGAAAGAGGAGATGGGGGAAGCTTGGCAATAACATGAATTGACTGGTCCCTTTTAGGGACAGTAGGCAATTCAGAGAGCCAGAAGAGGGCTCACCTGCATTTGTCCCTGCCCCACCGACAGCAACATGCTACCTATATGAAATGATGGCTTCCCCCTGCTTCCAAGTACCAGTCCTTGAGCAAGGTGCTGGGTGCTAGTATAAATAGGCCAGCCCAGGCTGGCTAGTGGGAGATAGACATATAAACAAAAACATGCAGTAGAACATTGATGGAGCCAAACAGGGTGGCCACAAAGACTTCCTTGGGAAGAGTCACCTGGGATCAAGAGCACAGGAGTTCAAGCCTAAGCCTCCCACCTGATGGACAAGATGACCTCAGAAAAGTTAGGTGGGTGCTTTTAGTTTGGTGTCAGATTCTTTATCTATAAAATGAGGCTTCCTGTGCATGTATGCATAGACACTGTAAAGTAGAAGTGCCCATGAGCATGTACAGGACCAATCAAGCCTTGCTGAGGTAGGGAAAGCTACCCACCTTTCTCCAGGTGGCATGCTCACAGAGGCTTGAAAAGGAGTTTTTGGTCATCTTCCCTTTGTCAGGTATGGACACCATCTGGCTCCTGCCTCAAACTGGGGGCCTACAACAAAGTCCCCAATAATGGTCCAGGGTGGTCCTAGCCTGACCCTCCCCTCTTCAAGCTCCAAGCTGTGACATCAGGGAGATGGTTCCCACCCATTAACCACTGACCCCTTGGGGTGGAGGTGGGGGCCAAGGGTGAGACATGTCTTTATTGATGTTTTAGCTTCCACAAGAGGAACTCAGACCCCAGTTCTGGAGACTGGAGCCACATGGCACCCATGGAACTTGTAAGAGCTTCCAGGAAAGCTGATGTTAGTGCCTGGGAATGCCTGCCAAGGCAGATGTGTACATTTCATTGGGTTTCCACCCAGCTGCCAGCTGTCTCTCCTAGCTGCCCAGATCAAACACTCAGCATCAGAAATGATTTGCCAGAGGCTCCAACTAGTAGAAATACATTGGTCACACACACACACACACATTTAAAAGGAGGGTTCCACTGGAGGGAAAAACATCTAAAATCCCAATGCTATTGAGTTTAGGTCTTGGTGACTTCGAGATTAGAGAACTAAGTTGTGGATTTTTTTTTCCCATAAGAGTTAAGACAATGGATAAAGGAAACATGTTCAGAGAGGTTCAGTAATTTTTCTTGAGGTCACACAGTTGAGATGCATGATTCTGGATCTGGCCTGAATAACGTAATATCAAAGTGACACATCCATGCTCTCATGGGCTCTGAGAAGAAGATAAGGTAGACATTGCCATCTCTATTATAGGCAGAGAAACTGAGACTCAGAAAGAGTTAAGTAACTGGCCTGCGTTCTCACAGCTAGCAAGTGCATCAACAGGATTAGAACCTGGGCTGTCCTCTGGTTCATTCATTCATTGACCCATTCAGCAAACATTTATTAAATGCCTAATATATGCCAGTTCTCTCCAGTACACCATTCTAATTCTTATTTAGATAATCAGAATTATTAAAGTCAGGATGAAGCAAAAGAGCTTTGAGGTTCATTCCTGCCTCAAGATACTATGAACCCACATGTTCCATTCCCTTTTGTGCCAGAAAACTTCCCTGAACTCCATACCATTCCTGATTTATTTTTCCATTTTCTCTTCTGCTTATCCTAAGTCTTTACCCCTTTCTTCCCTTGCTCTCACAGGTCTCCTCACCCTTCTCTGGCCCCCCAATCCCATGTAACAGTACCTCTGCCCTGGGTTAGCCCCTTTGCTTCATAGGCCATATTTTTCCTCGCTTCTATGGCTTACATGCAGCCCAGGGGACTCGCCTCTCAGCTCCTTCCAACCCTGACGACCTGCAGGACCTCAGCAACCCAGCTGAGGAGGAGAAGGAGGAAGCCTCCTCCTTCCCCAATATCTTCCCAATCCTTTCTCCTTGGTCTCCTCAGATTGGCCAGTGGCATGTGGCAGATGGCCTCAGCATGGACCGCCACCTCTACGCCTCCAACATGTCCAACAACCTCTTCAACACTACCCTGGTCGTCACCACCATTCTGGTAAGCGGGGTGCCCCTCAAGACTCCCAGCTGCAGCTCCCCAGGCTGCCTTTTCCAACTCTAGGTTACTCATGGGCTTCCCAGTAAACAGAGGATAGGAGCTCTAATCACAGCACCGAGACCAATTTATGGAAGTGTAATTAAACTCAAGTTGCTATTTCATATGGAAGTGACATTTGATGAGTTATAAAGCAGCTGGAGGAGATGGCAGTTTGTGAATGCCTCTTCCAGGCAGTTGGGGAAGCTATGCCTGGCCAAGGGAGAGGAGCCTATGACACAAGTGGAAGAAGTCCACCAGGATGGCCCCCTTCTCTCTCATCACAATCTATCTTGCTGGGTGCCTATAGTGTACAAAATGCCCCCTTGCAGTGCACCTGAGCTCCAATGGATTTTTATGGCCTGTTTCTTCATTTTC
This sequence comes from Carollia perspicillata, assembly GCA_004027735.1. Classification (NCBI taxonomy): domain Eukaryota; kingdom Metazoa; phylum Chordata; class Mammalia; order Chiroptera; family Phyllostomidae; genus Carollia; species Carollia perspicillata. The sequence continues at coordinate 7,085 of PVKM010000990.1, forward strand.
AGCTGGTGAAGAAAACATTATCAATTTATAGGGCCAGGAACCATCTTCATTTTCTACTCAGTTTTCTTCAACAATTACCAGGCCCTTCTCCCTAGGTACCAGGCACTATGCTCATTCCTGAAGGCACAAAGATGAATAAGACTCAGTGTCTAGCCTCAAAGAGGCTATAATTTAGTAGATGGCATCACTCAGGTCCATTCATGCCCAAAGTATTCTTCTTCATCCCCGAAGACTTCTTGTCTTAAAAGATTTGTCAATTAAATCAAATGCATGTATTATGCAATAACTAGTTTGTTCCTCTTCCCAACCCTATCCCTTTAACTAGTCAGATGTATATTTCCCTGCCTGGCACAGCATCTCATCAGCAGCAGATAACCACTGTTGCCATACTGATATAATTCTGGCCCAAAGCAGAGACTTGATGTCTTAGTTAGCCTGCTCAGCCTTATCATTGCTAAATGTGCAAGGTCTGCAAATGTGTTGGTTTCTTTTAAGCTTTTTGAGCTTATAGGAAGAGCTCAGGAACCTGCATCACTAACTTTGTGAACTCTTGGGGCCCAGGCCCTGGGCTAGAATTATTGATGTTCTGTAAGCAGAGTGGGACAGGAGCCAGGAAGGAGGTATGCACCTAGCCCCTAGGGATTGAAGGGGAGAGGGCTCCCATGCCATTGGAGATGTCAGCAAAGCCTTCAGAGAAGGAACGTGGAAGATGGGCTTCAGAAGTAGGGAGAACTGAGTCAAGGAGAGTATTGTCAGCAGTCAGGAGATGTTGAGAAGTGCAGGTTTTCCTAAGAAATGAGCATTGGCAGAGAGAGGTGAGCTATGAGGCCAGAATAATTGTGTGACACTTGTTGGGGTGTTGCCATCCCAGGGATGGACACCTGCAGCCAAGCCCTGTCCCTGAGTCCACATCTGTGCGTTTCACTGAGTGCTTAATTTCTGGAAGAGTCAGCCTGGGCTCCACTTACGTTCTACATAGGATCAGGTACACCAAGTAAGACAGGAGGACGGTTGTGTGGAACGCTGGCTGTAGGAACAGGAGTCCTTAGAAATGAATTGGCTTCAGAGGAGGAGATGGGATCCCAAGGACAGAAGAAGGGATGGGAAAGCAGAAGGGGCAGAGAGGAGCTCTTGAACTGAGGGCAGCATGAGTGAAAGGCAGGGAGACTTGCCTCATGTCATTGCCACAACAGTGGACTAGATCATGAATCATAACCTTTAACTTGGAGCTTCCTCCCTCTGATACATAACCTCTACCTTCCCCTCTCCCACTGTAGCACACTCATAAAATCGGTCTCCCCTTGCCCCCCTCATAACCTCTAGGCTGCCTGGGTCTCTACATTTCCTGACCCAGGGGTTCCTTTTGGCTGGAGCTCAGCAAACCAGCATTGTAGCTCTTCCCTCTCTTAGCTTCTCAAATTGTTTGCACCCAATGCTCAGAACCTTGTCTCATGCCTGTCCTCAAGTCCCATTGTCCTCGCAATCCCTGCTCTCAATAGCTGATCTGTGTTTTGCCTCCTGACTTCCCTTGAGCCTCAGCAGTGCCTGTGCTCATCTCTTCACTAACTCCTTATCATCCCCTAACCAGTTTTATCAAACAGTTTCATACATCTAGACTTCAAGCCCACCTGCTTCCCACACAGCTCTGAGGGCTGGCGTGCTCTCATCTTTGGTCTCCTCACCTCTTCTCTGTATCCACATCCAGGCTCCCCACCTTACTCCAGGCTCACTTCTCAGCCTCACACTCACCTTGACCCTGTCTCCTTCCACCAAATCCTGTGACCATGTCGCACCAACCAGCACATACATATCTTTCTTCTTCAGTCTCTCCTTTTTGAAAGTTTTCTCCCTTTCTACCTACAATCATACTCTGGTCCCTCCCATCCCAAGGTGCTATCACCACCACCTTATCCACATCCCATTGCCCTTTCAGCTACCCACCAATTTAGGGAATCATGAATCATGGGTTTGGTGGACCCTTGGGCATCCTCCAACCCTGTCCTTTGCTAATTGCAAACTGAATCTCAGAGAGAGATGTGACTTGTAGCAGTTGGTGGAAAGATGGTCTGCCCACCTTCTTCTGCCTCCTAACTTCTTAAAACACTGCTCCAATCTCACCTATGCACACCTCATTCACTCCCCAATCCTTGCAGAGTTCAGCCACCCCCACTGACTCTCCCATGAAGGGTTGCCAGTGACAGAGGACCCAGATGCTGTCTGCCTTCTTGAAAGTTCTTCCTTCTTGACTTCAAGGACCTCATTTTCATGATTTCCAGCTTCTCTGGTTGCTCTAGTTTGTCTTCTTCTGTGGCTGCTCTTCATTTTTCCGAAGATCAGTGTCTCCCCAAGGGCCTCTTCTTATCCTTCTAGTCCTTCCTCAGTTCTTTCCCTCACTGGCTTCAGTATTCTGGACCTCCTTCAGTCATTACGTCCATACAGAAGCCTCCAGCCTCTGCCCCCAGTCCTCCCCTCACTCGGACATTTCTTCCTGGATAACCTACCAGCACTCAAATTCAACATGACCCAAAGCTTTTTCCCTTCCAAACCACTCATGGCAGTGAGACACCATCCTCAGTTCTCTCTCTGGCTCCAGGACTCTTAGGACCCCTACCCTCTGTGCCCCACACCCAAGCTGTCATCAAGTTGGATCTTCTCTGTGTCCTTCCAGCACTCTGTAATCCAACATGAGTCAAACTATGGCTCAGGACTCAATATCTCAAATCAGGGGATGTCTGTTCTCACTCCCAGACATTCTGTCCCTTGCTACTTAATATTTTTTACTTATATCTTTAAGTCTTTAAAAGTGCTGATGCTTGTCTACTATATATGTGCAATGTATACTCACCTCATCCTGGCAGCCAAGGCCCATACTGACCCTAATTCAACTTTCTGAATTTATTCTCCTGTCCGCACCCCTCTACACCACCCATGCTCCACTAAATGGGAAGGCCCATTGTCCCCTGAATAGCCCAAGCTTGGTCTAACTCAGATTATGCCCTTGATCATGCCTTTCCCTTGCCTTTGATGCCCTCCATCTGTATGATGTCCATCTGTCAGTGTTCTCTCATCTTCCAGAGCCCAGCTCCATTCCCATCTCCTCCATGGAAGCTCCCCTGACACTCCACCAGAGAGACCCTCCCCACCTCTGGACGAGCTCTACCTTGCATTGCAGTTATTCATTACATGTTCTTACCTAACCTGCTATATTCTCAGCATCTTTGTATCCCATAATGCTCAGTGACAGTTCTGTGTGGAATAAAAAACAAAAGAAAGGGATGGGGTGGCGGTGGGATCAGATGATAACCTTAAACAAGGTAGAGGGGCTTCGGCTTGATACTCTGTGCAATGGAACCCTCGTGCGTTCCTAGTAAGAGAAGTGCCTAGAAGCTAGAGGAGGGGAGCTAATCACCACCTCCAAAGTAGCCCATTATCCAAGCCACTTCCCTTATTCTACCCCATGGTCTCCCTAACCTCCTATGCCCTGGGTCCCCTATCACATGTGGCTGAGACACCAGGGCTAAGAGGAGAATGACAGCTGTCCAGTTTTGCTGCAGGAAAACCCATATTTAATGCTGAAGGGGAACCACCAGGAGATGGAAGGCAATGACCGCTACGAGGGTTTTTGTGTGGACATGCTCAAAGAGCTGGCGGAGATCCTCCGGTTCAACTACAAGATCCGTCTGGTCGGAGATGGTGTGTACGGCGTTCCCGAGGCCAATGGCACCTGGACAGGAATGGTTGGGGAGCTGATCGCTAGGGTAAGGAAAGAGCAGGTGGTTTGGACTAAGGGGTGGGTTGGGGAGGGAGACGGAAGGACATAAAGTTGTGCTGTATGCTTATGAACCCTCCATTTACTCAGCCCATTATTCATGCATTTTTCATTTATTTGTCTATTCATTGCTCAAGTCTTTACTGAGCTGGCACTGAGCCGACAGCAGTAAAAATTGTTGGTAAATATTTGACATCATGGTGTTTTCCCAGTCCAGTACCTGGAACAGGTAAGGGAGGCTTTGACCAATTCACATGAAGTAGAGAGTTTGGGTTCCATTTTTGGATAATCCAGGTGCTATTTGTTTGTTCTGATTATTTTATTGCTCATTATCATGACTGGCAGGGCTTGGACAGGCCCTGAGAAAGTGAAACACACTGTCAGTTGACTTTGACCTTTGAGAGGTGCTGTCAGGGGACACAAGGTTAAATAACAGGGGAAAGGGATCAACTGTCAGAGGAGTTGGTCAGAGTAACAGTTATTGTTACTTATATTATTTTCTGCTGTCATTCATGTGCTTCCACAGACCCTGGGCCAAGGTGCACTTGCTCAGGCTATAGGTTTTCACAGTGAATATGGATTAAAATACAGCGAGCTTCTCAGAATATCAGTCATCTGTTAGGTTAGAACAAGGATATAGAAAGTTCTTACAGCAGGAAGTCTCTTTTTTTCTGGCTACACACTATTAACATCTATAAAAATTAATTAGGTTATTGTTAATTCACAGCCCATATTTTCATAACTGAGTGTTTCTGGTCAGGATGGGTGATGGACACCCCACTGCAGAGAGCCCAGACCTGGGTTCTGAGGGTGACCTTGAGCCTTGCCCTCTTTGTGGGTTCTGAGAGCAGGAGGAGCCCTGCTGCTCTTCAGCAGCTAGTTTCCTGGCTGCTGTCAGCACTCAGTGTGTTTTATGGCCGTGATCACTGATCCTGTTTCAACTTACCTTTTAACTACTTCTTATCCCCACTTTAAAAATGAGCCATCGGGAGCTTGGACAATTGACCTGAACCCACAAGTTGTATGAGACTGGGCTGGGATTTGAACCCAGATCTGTCTCACTCCAGAGCCCACCTTCTTTCTGTCACAGTACATACCTCAGCTGGACTTTGATGTCACTAAGAAGGGTGCACATAAATCCAGGCCAGTCTGTCCTTCCTTCCTCTTTCTCCTCCCTCCCTCACATCTCTTTCCCTTCCACCTCTGCTTTCTCTTTTTCTTTTCTTTTCTCTTTACTCCCTTCCCTTTAACCCTTTACCTGTACCAAAGTTGAACTATAAGATAACATCCTAGTATTGATTGAGGTATTGACTCAGCTGCCTGTGGCAGAGCCTTGTGCGAGCTCTGCAGACCAGAGTCCAGGCCCTCATAGCTGAGGAGGAGGGCACTCAGGAGCGTGCCTGGTGGCACAGCCTCTGCAGGGACCCAGCAGGCTGAACAGCAAGGCTTGTTCGAGGATGGGGAATCGTCCATGTGCTAGAATGTGGAGGGGGCTGGGTCAGAAGTGGGGCTTTGCTCCAGGGAAAAGCTTGCCAGCAGAGGGCTGACCCAGATGCAGCCTTCTGCATCTCCCAGGTCCAGGTGTCAATGAAGCCTCCTGCAGACAGTCACTTGTTTTTTGTGAGACTTAGGCCCAAACTGCTGATGACACCAAGCTTCAGCGGCAAAGGATGTGCTGCTTTTCTGTACAGTTTCAGACGCTCCTGAAACAGTCCTGCTGCAGTGTGGCTGTGCAGCCCAGCAGGGAAAACAGGAAGTGGGAACACCTGGCCTTTCCCTTCCCTCCCACTGGTGTACTCAATCACTTTGAGCCCTTCTCTCCAGCCCCTTTTACTGCCTGGTAACTGGTGGGTGACCTCAGGGATGTCAGAGTTAGCACACAGCCCCTTATTCCTGTGACATGAACTGACAGAGAGAGGAGAACAGCCTAGGACTTGAGGACATGTAGCTACACACAGAATGACTTAGGCGATCAGTCTTACCATTCACTCCAGATCAGCTTTCAAGCCACAATGCTGCTGCTTTGGTCTCATCAAAACTTGGCTACATGGTAAATTAAACCCATTCATTTAATGAATATTTATTGAACTCCTTCCATGATTCTAAACATTGGAGACTCAATAGGGGATGAAATAAGCAAGGACTCTGCTCTGAGAACCTTCCCGGTGAGAGACAGACATGAGTGAACGATCACATCCATGTATAATTTTAGACCCTGGGCAGCGCAAGAAAGGCCCAGCAGGGACAGTGAGAGCACCTGGAGAGCGTGGGCTCCAATTGTGAGATTGGATGGGTGGGGGAGGGATGCTTTCCTTGGGAGATGACGTTTGAGTGGACTTCTGAAGGGCAGGAAGAGCACTCCAGCCAGAAGGCAGTCTGAACACCCCTGGGATCGACTGGGCAGGAAGGCAGGAGTGGGTACCTCTGGGGTCCATCCTTCCCCAGATTCAAGGCTTTGATGTGTCTGCCAGAATGTCCCCTGGAATTATAGTCATCCCTGGTCCTGGTTCCCTCGGTGAGACTCCTTCCCAAGCCACGTGTGATCAGTCCAGGGTCCATGTTCACAGAGCCTTGGCATTCCTGGGTCTCCCACCTGGAAGAGACCTCAGAGTCACTCCCAGCACCTCAATCTGCCTCTCACGAAGATGAGGAGGCATGGGCTCAGGGCCGCTGAGTGACCTGTCAGAGATCACACAGCAAGTAAGTTTAGGGCCAGCATTCAGCCCTGGTCTGTCTGATGTAGCGCTCACCATCTGAGAGCAGAGATCTTGAGGTCATATGGATCTCACTAAAGTGTCAGCTCACCCACCTACTACCTGTGTGTTCTGGAGAGATTTATTTCATTCTTCCCCAGGGCTTCAGTGTTCCTCTGGAAAGACTGTAAGGATTTAAAATATTACACATACACATGCGCTCACATGTAGGCTGACATACAAAGAGTGTGAGAATTATCTTAGGCTCTGCTCCCTGAAGATAGAGCCCAGGAGCAAGGCTTTGCACTAATTCAGGAGCGGGATTCCAGGGCCACAGCAGTGAGGGAGGCACAGGGGCAGGCAGGAGGGCGGGCGTGTGAGAGTGTGTCACCATGTAACTGTGCTGGCCGTGGCTTTGCACCAAGCCCAGCTGATGGGCAGTCTGCAGAGAGGCCTGTGGAAGGACAGCCTCACCAAATAACCCAGGGCAGGAGGGAGGAAAATTCACCTGCTGAGTGCCATCTGTCATCAGCTGAAATGGAGTTCACACCACAGGACCGTCTGGCCACCTTCAAAGCAGTCAGGCCTCCAGGCAGTGGTGACAGCACCATCAGTACTAGCCACTCAAGGTGTGCTGGCCCAGTGAGCACAGTGACCTGGCGTCCACCTCCTTCCCGTAGCAGCTGGAGGAGCCAGTGTGTGCCCGGTTACGAAGAGGTCCTGCACGCCTCACCTTTCAGCAGCCTAAGGAAGCCTCAAGGCTGGAGGCTAGAGGAACATACAGTAGTGAGTGATGTGAGGCACCGTGAAGGGTCAGGAAGAGCAGACACAGTGAGCTGGGCCAGCCAAGAGGGCGGAGCACCATGAAGACGTGGCCCCAGCCACCACAGCAGTGAGAGAACCTGTGAAGCCCTCCTTTCTAATAAGGCCCTCTCACACCTGCTCCCTCCCTGGGCTAATAGAACCTGAGGTCCAGAGGTCAGCCTCAGATTCAGGAAAAGATCTCAGGCCTTTGTTTGCCATCCTTACATCCCTGTGATGTTTTTTCCACTGAAGGAGTTGATATGCGAATCTGGGGAGAGGGGCAGAGGTCGAGTTCAGTTATGTTCAGAGCCACCCCAGCAGCTTCAGATTGGGTGCTTCTCCAAACCCCATGGGCATCTGGAAGCAGTCTGGGAAATGCGTCAGAAGGCTCACTTCTAGGGAATTATTTCCACCTTTCCCACTGAGTGCCAGCCTACTGAGGGAGTGAGAGGTCTGCAGAGGGAATTAAAATGTATCAATGAAGGCATCGGACAACTTTCTAAGAGACTATCTTGCTTTAAACAGAACAGACAGGCACTAGGGAATTGATCTGGGGACAGGTGGGAAAGAAAGCTATGAAAAGTGGTATCTTAATATCTTCTACAAACAGTCTGATCCTGATTATGCACCCACGTGGCAGATTTGGTACAGTCCTGCAGGCTCAGCCTTGCACCAAAGCCGTGCTTTCAAGACCATGACCATGCTCTGAGTCGGCATGCAGGCACTTAACTTCTGTCTTGTTCCCCAAAGCATTTTCTTGTTCACCACCTAGTTTTGGTAATTCAGCTCCTGATTATCCCTCAAGCTTGGGGTTCTGATGCAGCTAACCTTTGCCCTTGTACTCCCATCATCCCAGGGAGTCAGGATCCTACTCCTGAACCTAAAGCCAGGGCCCTACTAACCCTGCAAATTATTTTCTGTCCTTGGCCCATGCTACGTACCCGGAATGCACTGATTCAACATCGGTGTGCTTGTTGAGAATATAACGTTCTTACTTTTACCAAGCTCACATACACAAAACTTCCAAGTACCGTTGTGCAAATTGTATATTGGACCAGGGGTGAGTGGGGCCTGAAACTGGCCTTCACACTGCAGGTGCTATGGTATGAGGCTCTATCCACACAGAGGGCTTTTTCCTGCAAGGACACCTTTAATATCTGAAGCCACATGCCCACTAGGTCTGCTTGGAGGATCTATTCTTACACTTTATACAATGGCCCCAACTACACTTTGAACGAGGCCTAGTGTATAAAAATAATGAGAGTACAGCACATACTATATGCAAAATGGAATCACTGACACAAGTTTATGGGAATACAGAGAAAGAAAGAAAAAGTTTAGCTCCAGGGAGGCAGGCAATGGCTTTGGAGCAGAGATAATGACACCCATAACTACTGTTTATTGAGTGCCTACTACTTGCCAGATATTTATATGCATCATTTCTTCTCCAGCAACAATCCTATGAGATAAACATTGTTATTCACATTTTATAATAATGAAGCTGAGGTTAACTTCAGCTTAATAGAAAAGCTAACTCAGGGTCACACAACTGTCAAGTGTTTGATCTGGAATTCAAAGCCAAGCCTGTCTTGACATCAAAGTCCATGGTCACTCTAATACACTGTGGTGCCTCTAAGAAAAGAAACAGTCAAGTTGGCCCTTGATGGACAAGCAGGCAATATTTGGTGAGCACCAAGGGGTGAAGGGTACAGGCAGAGAGAGCTGTGTGGACAGACATGGAGCCTGCAGTATGTAACAGGTTTAAGGCATGTGCATTGTGCTGTGTGGCCACATCAGAGGTGGAAGGAAAGTCAGGAGCTTGAGGCAATGCTGCAAAGGCAATTACAGCCCAGCTTGTAAAGAACACTGTAAGGAGTTTGGACTGTACTTTAAAGATAGGAGGGAGTTACTGGAGTTCTTAAGCAGGGGAATGATATGATTAGATCTTTGGTGTGGAAGTAAACTCTTGAGCTGCAGTTCTCAAAGCGTGGTCCTTGGACCAGCAGCAGCATTGTCTCCCATACTCGTAAGAAACTCTGGGGTGGGGGGAAGCGATCTGCAATCTAACAGGCTGGTCCTGATGCCAGTTTACCAAGGACTGGTGAGTAGTTCAAATGAAGATTTGAATGACAGGAACAGCATTAGGACATTAAGTGGCAGTAATGGGTTAACAGGCGATTCATGGATGGGCTCGGTTAATAAACAGGGAGCTACAAGACAAGGAGGGAAAGGGAAGGCTCCCGGCCTAGTTTTGGTGACAGGTTGCTTGTCAGCTTATGCCCAGAGAAACAGTGCATGGAAAAGAGGAGCTATAGATGGCCAATGTGAGGAGCACAGGACATGGGTGTGAAGCTCTGGGGGGACTCGGAGGTGGGGAAGAGTACAGTAAGTCATGGGTAAGCAAAGCCAGTAAGAGGGCAGAGCTGGGCCCAAGCCCTGTTTGGGACTCGTCAGGAGACAGGAGCTGATGCCTTGGGAGGACTGGCTGTGCCCCGGCGACCCACCCCATCCTCACACCTGGCTCTCCCTGCTCTGCTAGCTATCCACTGTGTGGGCTTGGACAAGTCACCCAGTGTTTCTCACTGCTGTCTTCACCCTCAAAATGGAAACCAGAGCACATTCCCCAGGTCCTCATGAGCCATCAATGACCTCTAGTAAATCTGTAAAGTGTGCCTGACATGAAGTAACTCTCAGTGATATCGCCCTCTCCTCCTCGTCTCCCATTTCTACATGTACCTCTCCACAGCAGGCTCTGCTTGCACCTCCCCATCAACCCTGAAGGTCAGACCCTCAGCCTTCCCACCCTCTGTCTTCAAACACTTGTACCTGTGTGCATGCTTGCTGGCTCCTGTGAGATAAGCTTATCCAGGGCCAGGTCCTCCCCACTCCCAGGCTGCCTAGGTGAGCTCCTTCTTGCCACATCGTGTCTGGAGACTGCAAAAGCCTGCCTGACCCATGTGTCCAGGGATGCATGTGCAGTGGGGAGGTCCAGCAGCATTCTAAATGTTCTGTGTGGTGGTGGTGACCTGAAATGCTGCTCTCACCCTCCCTTCTTTCCCTCTGCAGGAAAGGGACAAAGGAGCAGAAATTCACTCTGGAGGGAGGGTCTCTGGGCCATCTCTTGGGGAAGAAGTCACCTCTGTTAGGGTGGTATCAGTGGTAGCAAATCCATTTGTCCTCTTGGGATTACAGAAAAATACCCTGAATTGAAAGTCAGGGTCTGTTCCTGAACCTTAAGGTAGTAGCTGAATCTTCCTGGGATACCTTTTGTTCACTCGTTAAGTGAGCAGAAGCATTCCCCACATGCTCTGCCTTGCATCAGCCACGAGTTCACCAAAATCCTTACAATCCAACAAGTAATCAAGAGCCTACAAAGCCCTGCCTCTCCTGTCAGTCGACCCTCACTCTCTCTGCTGCATCCCCACTGGTCTTCTCTTGGTTTCTTGAACATAGCACACTCCGTTCCAGTGTAGGACCATTACATTTGTTCTTCCTCCTATCAGAAACCAATTTCTCCAAGTCTCCAATCTACTCTTTCCAACTCATCATCTAGGTCTAAGCCAGATGTCATCTCTTCTGAGAATCATTCTTTCTCTGCTACCCCAAAGGACCTTCATCTCTCCTGGTCACTCTCTAACACATTGCTTTGTTGTATTCTCTTCAAACAAATTATCACTACCTATAATCATTTTCTTATTATGGGACTATTTGTTTATTGCCCATCTCCCTTCTCAGGAATGTAAATTCACTGAGATCAGAAACTACATCTGTCCTGTTTATCCCTATACTGGTAGCAGGTAGAACAGTCCCCAGCATACAAAAGCACTCAGTAATTATGCTATGGATGGATGGATGGATGGATGGATGGATGGATGGATGGATGGATGGATGATGGATGGAAGGAATACTATGAAAGCACATGTAAAAGAATTACTAACCTCTACAGCCCTTGACCCCAAGGAATGTAGAGCCTGGACAGAAGAACTCAGTGCAGAGAATTGTTTGTCAGCTTTCAGATGATCCCTTTGACTGGTAAGAAGGAAAGCCCACCAGTGGCCCAGAGGTCCCAGTGCATTTAGCAGGTTGAGCCTTCAAGAAATGATGTTTTCTCTGAGGCTGCCTTTCTGCTGCAGCCTCAGGGACTGAACACACTTGCTGGAAATCCCTGCCTCCCCTTCCTAGGCTCTGCCTTCCCCAGCAACCTACAGCTGGGCCTTGGCTCAACTCCACCCACTTCCCATGCCAATATTGTCTTGAGGGAAAAAGAACATAAGCCACTTATCCCTCTTTCCTCTCCCCATGGGTTGGAAATGTCCAGGATTAGCCGGCTGACTCTAAAATTGACCCCCATTCTTCTAATTTGTTCCCAAGCCCCAGCTGCACCTCTCTTCACTCTGTAAGCTAGTTGACCTAACAGGGTATCTGCTTAGCCCTCACCACACATGCATTCTCCAACTACCATGGAGTAAACCTTCTCCCATTGTGCTTGCTGGCTGTGTTTTCTTCAGTGTGTCTGTTGGTGGGGAAGGGTGAAAACAGCCTGAACATATGCAGCAAGTACCCATATCACCTGTCTGGACTCCTGCGTCACCTCACTGGAGACTCCCATGCACTGTGCTCAACCCCTTCTGGCTCTGCCTGCTGACCTTTGCTGCTCTTGACTATAAATTGCTCTAAAGAGCAATAGGCACTCTTTGTTGAGCACTTACCCCATGCCAGATTCAACACTAATAATGGCTTTGCAAACATTTTCTTCATTTAGTCTTTAAGGAATCTTACAAGGAAAAGTATCATTACCCCCATTTTATAGATTGGCAAACTGAGGCTCTGAGGCTAACTTTCCAAGATCACATGGAGAGGTGTCAGTTTCACGTTCCAAATGGGTTTTTCAGAGGGGTTCACAGGGTGTCCTCCTAACTACTGTGTACAGATGTTTTGAGCGCACACGGTGCTTTGCTTTCCTGGCAGCACCTCAGTCATCAAACCCTGTTGCTGTGCAGCCCGCACCCTGCCTCAGCAGGTGGATCCTGCTCACCCTGTGCCTTCCTGTAAAGAACTAGCCCTCCTTCAAAGAATCCAAATGGGACAGTTCTCTCTGTCTTCTGGCTATCCTTCACTCACGAAAATGAATTTGCACCAAAAGGTCTTATGGTGTTCAGTTTGTTTAGTGTCATGCCTTGGCCTATCTGTTTCTCAGTTCCTGGCCAAAATCATTATATACTTCTGGGGGCTTATTCACAGACTATTTTTCTTGCCTTCCTATAGCTTGTCAGGAGCAATGACATCCCACCACTTCTCAGCATGAGAGCCAGGCTGGCTCAGTCTTGCCAGAGACCATGTTGGCAGCTACGGAGGCACCATCTGGGAGCCCTGCTCTGCTCCACCCTTTCCAGAACCTGTGGGATTGTTTCTTGCCTTCTGCAGCTCTCAGATATGCTCCCTTGCTTGATGACAAACTCTCGTTCCAGCTGTATCTACATGTGCAATTTAGGCAACAAAACAAAAGCTTGGATCTTTTTAAATGTCAGTATTTGGTCCATTCAATTCAGTTGCGCTGCTCAGACCCTACCAACTCCTGCTGAATGGATCTCTTACCCAAACCCAGGAGACACCCTGAGCAGAACTTCTATGTCCTGGATGGCAGAAGGATGGTCCACTGGGGGCCTGGCTGGCTGCCAGCGGGTGGTGAACAACAGGAAGCAGGCAAGAAATCAAAACAAGGGTGGGTGTGGTCATGAAGCACAGCCAATGGGGAATCTGGTGTCAGTCTGGCCAACAGCAAATGGGAATCAAAAGTAACAAGTCAGGTAGAAGGGCTCAGCCTTTAGAAAATCCACCAGCTGGATGGTGTAGCCCAAAACAGAGGCCAGGTCTCGGGTTTCGAGGGAAGGGACAGAGGACAGAAGCAGGATCCCAGAATCAGGAACAGCATAATCACAGAGATGGCAGTAAACCTTAACAGAGCAGTAAGCATCGACTCAGTGTCAGGCCTTCACATTAACTCACTTAATCCTTATAACAGCCCATGAAGCTGTTACCACTCATACTTTATTCATAAGAAAATGAGTTCAGAGAGCCTAAGTAACCTGCTCAAGGTCACACAGTGAGCAAGAGACAGACTTAAACAGTGTGTTGTGACAGCTGTCTGACACAACACACTGTGAGGACATCTCTGTTGAACCTGGGACAGACTCATTTCCCTCTGCCCTGGACCGATCTAAGGTGGGGGCTGGCAAGTGCTGGAGGTCAGCTCTTTGAAAACATGCCTAGAAAGGAAAGCAGCACCTGCCACAAGAGCCTGCTTCACCCTAGCCCAGTTTAATGAGAGAGTGGCTAGATGAAACAAACATTTCTTTTGTATAACTTTTTCAAAATAGAAACTTAATGTTTGCTTCTAGATTGTATTGATATGCAATTTCTCTTTTAAAAAACATTTTGATTATGCTATTATAGTTGACTTTCCCCATTGGCTCCCCCGTACCCAACACCCCCGACTCCCTCAAGCAATCCCCCCACCATTGTTCATGTCCATGGGTCATGCATATAAGTTCTTTGTCTACTCCATGTCCTATACTGTACTCTTCATCCCCATGGCTATTCTGTAACTACCTATTTGTACTTCTTAATCCCCTCACCTCTTCACCCATTCCCCCACACCCCCTCCCATCTGGCAACTTTCCAGTAATCAACTGCTTTTCTCTTGCTGCTTTTAAGAGTCTGTCTTTATCTTTAACATTTGGCATTTTAATTATGATGTATATCTCCTTTGGCAATGGAGAGGGGCGGGCTTATACCTGGGAAGATGAAAAGGAAGTTTGTCAGAGGAGGTAAACTCTGAATAGACCTGCAAGAGTAGGTGGAGTAGCTGGTTGGACAGGTGGAGGAAATGGCACACTGGAGTTATGACTGTAGGAAAGTGCAAAGCGTGCTGGTGTGTTAGCTGACTGGCATGTCAGAGGGGCCTCCAGGGGGAATGCTGGGAACTGAGGCTGAACTCACAGGATGGGACACACTATCAGGGCCTGACCCCAGGCTCAGTTCTGGAGAAGTGGGGAGCCTGGCTAAATTTTTAAGACGGAGGGCAGGTATAAGTGTCATCATATAGAAATGAATTTTATCAGAAAAAGAATATCAATAGCCACCATTAACTGAGCACTTATGTATTACCCGGCACTGTGCTTTGTTTGTTGTGTGTGTTACCTCATTTATCCTCCTAACAACCTGAGTCGATGACTGTCATGTCCATTTTACAGATGGTAAAAGTGAGCTTGGAGAGGATGTAGAGCCTACCCTCAATCAAGTCTGGCAGGGCTAGACTTGAGCCCACTTTGGTTTGGTGCCAGTGAGGCAGGCAACATAGTCACAAGACAGAACAGTGGAGGGAGGGAGAGCTGTGTCCTTGACATTGTTCTCATTCAGGAGGGCCAGGCAGGGGCTAAGGGAGTGTGGTCTGCTAGATGTTCAGAAAGATAAGGGCTAGACAGCATCCCTGAGACACTGTATCCCCGAGATCATTGCCAACCAGTTGGTTGACACAGTGGAGTGGTAGCATGGGTACCAGACTGTCCTGAGTGCAGTGGCATCGATGGCAAGGCTGTGAGGGTAAAATGAAGATATTTCTTTCTTGCCTCTCTTCACTCTTTTTCTTCAGAAAGCCCATTGAATTCATTGCGGGTTCAGGATGCAACCTCTGACCCAAACTGCCCAGGTTTGAATCCTAGTGTGCCACTTACTTTATGCGAAACCTTGGGCAAGTTCCTTAGCGTCTTTGTGCCTCATTTTACTGATCTGTAAAATGGGGATTGTAATAGTAACTTAGCTCATAGAGGTACTATGAGCACTGAGTGAGGTAAAGTGCTTACTTACTTCAGTGCCAGACATGCAGAAAGGCTACAGGTGTGAACTGTGTAAGTATCACAGCCCTGATCCTGCATGGCATCCATTGCTTAGATACTTCAGGTCTTCTCATTGCTCTTCAAGGTGTGCATTGCACGTGCCCCCAGGCTCACCTATCACACACTTCCGGACCCTGTCTGTCCTGCCTTCTAGACTTCTTCCAGCCCCCAAGATGCACTATGCTACTTCATGCCTTGGGGCTCATCCCAGGCCTTGTCATGGGTAAATCGTTTTCTGGTGAGGGAGTGTCATCCTGGGAAAGCCCTGTGGACCTCTTAGACTCTGTGAGCACCCTGGTCTGCCTTCTTGGGGTGCTATGGATGACTCCCTTACAACATTCATTATAGCTGTCATTTTACAAAGATTTTCTTGACCATCAGATGACTGTGTGGCTCTGCAATGGACTATAAACTCTTTGCTCACAGGGCCCATGACTGCTCAGTTCTGGACCCTTATACACCACCCGGAGTGGGCCAGAGAATCAGTAAAGAGTGGTGAGGAGGGGAGAATTGGGGAGGGGCAGGGGGTTCTGCAGACAGTCCCTGCCTACCTCAGGGAGGGGCAGAACCCAGGGCACAGTACTTTCAAGGGCCCCTGGTGAGCTCAGTGACCCCATGCCACCCTCAGCTATATACATTGATCCCTCACCTACCATAGGAGTTACATTCCAGAGACCCCCCCCGATAGGTGAAAATCCGAAAAGTAACAGCGTTATATTTATTTTATTATTTATATATATTTAAGGCTTTATAAACCCTTCCCACATTCCTATAAACCTTTCTCACTCTCTTGTTAACCTTTCCTACACTCTTATAAACACTTCATATGCTCTTAAACACTTTCTACACTCTTAAACCTGTGTGATTTTAACAACATAAAATTCAATGTGGGTGCTCACCAGTGAAGTGTACTACAACTTGAATGAAGACCATGAATTATGTAGCTGTGCAGTACTGATACACTCTTAAACCTGTGTGATTTTAACAACATAAAATTCTATGGTGCTCACCAGTGAAGTGTACTACAACTTGAATGAAGACCATGAGTTATGTAGCTGTGCAGTACTGATGGCGATGAAGGTGATGACGATGAGATTAATGTACTGCACAGCCAAGAAGAGCATCACAGCTCTTCTGAAGGCACCACTTCATCAGGTGCTTCATCAGGTGGTGCAGTGTCTTCACCCTGGGCCGTAACTTCTATTTCCACTAAAGGCATAGGCGTAACTGATCTCTTCGTCTGAGCGATGAACATAGTTATGGGAAGTTGCTGGCACTGCTTTTTATCTGAAGAGGCAGCTTCTCCATGCAGAGAAACACTCTTGAATCCAAAGTGTCTCTGAAATTTGTCAAACCAGCCCTTGCTGGCACTGAATGGGGTCGGTCTGGTGGGAGAAGTACTCAACGGTCCTGCTTCTGCGTCATCGTCCTCATCTTCATCCTCGTCACCGTTGGGAACGTCCGTGCTTTCCACAAAACTATCATAAAGTTTCTTGGCCTTTGTCTGGATGATGTTGGTGGCCAGCGAGATATTCTTCTTCCTGCAGTCATTTATCCACGGGGCCCATGCAAACTCCATCCTCACAATGGCCTTATTGCGGGAAGTGACCACCCTCTTTGCAGTCTTGTTAAAAGTCACTGCTGCCATAGACCTAATACTCTTCTTGCCTTTGTTTATGTAGCATACAGTAGATTTGTTGATCCCGTAATGGCGGCCTACAAGCCGCATAGCTTTTGCTTTCCTTTAACATGTCAAGAAGTTCCGCCTTTTCTGTGATGGTAAGCATATTCCTCTGGTGCTTGGGTTCACTGCCAGAAGCCTCAGAAGGCGCAGAACGTTTGGGTGGCATCATAGGGCTTAAAATAAATTCAAACTTTTACAAAAAATTCACAAAAACACAACACCGCAGAGCAACACTATGCGCAGCGATCAGATGTCAATGTGAAGTGCACAAGGAGAGATGCTAGACATATGGCACAGTGCGGGAGAGCAAACAGACCGATGCTACGGTCACTGAGCCAATCAGCACCCAGGATACAGAACACAGCGCTGTGGTTGGTCGCCTTCCATTCCATCAGCCAATAGTGTGCCATGTACAATCTTCACAGTGGCAAACTTGCACAAGCAGTAGTGGCGTATTGCATTTCCATTGTGTTCAGTACAGTATTCATCCACTGATGAAATACATACTGTATTTTACTTTAATTTAATATTCTTTTAATATGTTTGAATGAACATTTTTATATTTTATATTGTTTAAATGTTTTAGGCAAAAATAATTAAAATCATAAATATTATATAAATACCTATATACCGCAAAATCCCTCAATATAACAAAAACTCTGCAATACATAATTAGATATGTATTTTTTTAAAAACCCGTGATACAGCAAAGCCACAATAAGTGAACCACGATATAGTGAGGGACAACTGTACTCAGCCAGAGCCTAATGGGTGTCATCCCTCTGCGGAAAGCCAAGCTTGCTGGACTCAGAGCACCTTCCTACCTGGTGTTCATGGATGATGCCAGCCCCCATTCTCACAGCCTCAGGCCTGGCCTTGTTTGGAATTCCATGAGTCTTTTTTTTTTTTTTTTTTTACATTTTTCTGTCTTTTACTCCCATCCTAGTCCACCCCCCCAGTGCTCCCCACCTCCCTCCCATTTCCACCCCCCTTAGTTTTTGTCCATGTGTCCTTTATACTTGTTCCTATAATCCCCTCCCTTTTCCCCTGAAATTCCCTCCCCTCTCCTCTCCATGAGCCTTTTCTACATACAGGGAATCTTCAGAGATGATTACCTTGGAAAGAAGGTTTCCAGGAATGTTTAGGACAACCTTATTGTGTGTAACATTTTCTTTTTTAAAAAAATATTTTATTTATTTATTTTTAGAGAGAGGGGAAGGAAAGGAGAAAGAATGGAGAAAGAGTGGGAGAGAAACATCAATGTGTGGTTCCCTCTCATGTGTCCCCTACTGGGGACCTGGCCTGCAATCAAGGCATGTGCCCTAACTGGGAATGGAACCAGCAACCCTTTGCTTCACAGGCCCGTGCTCAATCCACTGAGCTACACCAGCCAGGGCGTGTGTAACATTTTCTATTCCAAGTGTGACCTCCCAGGGCTTTGCAGAGTTAAGTAACACAATTACAGAGCTAAGTAAACAACAGCAAAGAATGTGAGGCACTGTGGCGACTGAGTAGCAGGTGAAACAAGGTGTGTGTTGATATGTATTGCAAAGCAATGGAAAGCTACTGCCATGGAGGAGTGGCTAGCCTCCATGGAGGACAGAAAGCGGGGCAAGGGGACAGGGGTGGACAGTGTGAAAAAAGGCCAGAGAAGAAAGATCTGGAGGAAGTGGGTCCAAGAATTCAAAGGAAGCTGGTGGGGGTGGGGCATCATTTGATACCTTGTCTCCAAAGGAAGAGACTGTGGAAAACAACTGCTTCTGGTTTCTAAGCTATGTGTCTCTTCTTTCTTTGAGTTTTCCCAAGTGATGGGACAGGCCCAAGAGGATTTTTTGTGGGGCTTCAGAGACAGGCAGTCATAGCAGAGAAGCACATTGTGTCAGCAGAGCTGTGTGTATGTCCCAGGTCACCTGGGAAAAGCCACTAGAGGCCAGGTGTCCAGGGCCTCTATCTTGCATGGAGGTGCAGTAAGCCTGGTTGCATCCCCCCCAGACATCCCTACAATTTACACTCAGTTACAAGTTGTCCCCAGAGCTCCTGGTTGAGAATATCATCATTGTCATGTTTATCATCGTCATCATCATCACCATTGTCATGATTTTAACAACAAATATTTACTGGGTACTTACTGTGAAATAGGCCCCATTTACAGCTATTGTCTCATTCACTTTCTCAGCAATTCTAGGAGGTAGGTACTATTATTATCCCCACTTTGTATATGAGCAAACTGACGCTTAGAGAGGTTAAATGACTTACCTTGTTCCGTACAGCAAATAAGTACATAATAGTCCAGACAGGTCTGTCCCACATGGAAGGCCAAGTCTCAGTAATGGCCCCTCATTGGAGTGGCAGGACTCAGCAACATGCACAGCTTTTGAGGCTTGTTCACATCCACCATCTCTCTGGACTCGCACATAATGTTGATAGAGGGGAGTGAGTTGGCGTGGACATATGTGATCGGCAAGAGGCAGACACAGGTCTCCCGACACCTCCCATTCTCTCGTTTGCTTGGCTCTGTACACAGGAGTCCCTGCCAAGTGGAAGGAGGCGGCAGGAGGTCTGCCCAGTGCTGGGCCCTGCTGGTGGGAGGGAATATAGTTTCGCCAGAAAGGAAACAACAGGTGTCTAAAAGAGGAGGCAGGGGAAACAGAAGAAAGGTTTGTTCACTTCAGCTCATCCAGGACCTGGCACTGCCCTCAGACCCCCAATTGCACAGGTGCTGCTCTCAGGGCGGTGCAGGGCAGGCCCTGCTGTGGATCTGCTGTCTTCCCTGCCACGGCCCTCCTAGGAGAAGAGCAGGGCACACCGAGGCTTCAGGCATGGAGCAGTCAGAGCAATCACAGCAGCTGCGTGCCCGCTATCAAACTTTATGAGGCAATGAATAATAGGTTTGGGAGTCACCTCCAGGCTGGCTGTAGCCTGCCTTCCTCTTGTAAATTCCACAACATCCAGGAGATAAAAAGAGGAATCTCAGAAGCAGAGCACAGAGCTCTCCAAAGAACGCTTTCAATCAAAAATGAGGCGCAAGGTCTTTCTCTCAAAGGGAATGGATCACACAGCCCTGTGAGTGTATACATGCACGCGCATGCACACACACACGCGCGCACACACGCGCGCACACACTCACACACCTGGTACAACCAGGAACCTGGAGACCAGAAAACCCTGCTGAACGGCCATTTCCAGGCCTCCTCCTTTTCCTTCTCTGGCTCTCGGTGACTCCCTGGTCTGGTTTCACAGCCCCCAGGATTGCACTCCCAGACCTGTTCTCAGATGGTGTTGCTCCTTTAGACCTTCCCGGAGGCAAAATGTCCCTGCCTGGTCCCTGGTAGCTGCTGTTCTTAGTCTAACACAGCTTCCTCCTTGGAGCTCTTGCCCCTTGAGCACGCCAAGCCCTCGGTTTGCTGACTGCCTCCATCTTCTTGAGCAAAACAGGCCAATTCAACTAATTCTACCTCTGGTAGCCAGGAGAAATGACAATGTGGGGTTTAGAGCTGAGGGAGCCTCTGGTTGGACATGTTCCATTTTATGGTGGAGGAAACTAAGGCCCAAGAGTGGAGTGACTTATCTCCGAGTTAGTGGCCCTGCTGTGAGGAGAGCCAGGTTTGCTGACTCCCTGTCCACTGCCCTTTCCCCAGAGAGTATAGCCCTCCCCAGTGAGTGGCCAGACAGCGGCAAGGGCTTGGCTGAGTGCCCTTGTGCCCGCACTTCCCTCCGCCGCCCACACTAACGAGTGCTAGCATTTTCACACTTCTAGTCCCTTTCACTGCCAGTTTGGCTTCATGACACGTTATCTCCTTATCTCAGCCAGCTTTACAGCATCGTGTCTTCTTCACTAAGGTAAAATAAAATGAATGAATGTCTTTTGGGATAACCTGATCCCAAGAGGTTGCTGCCGATATCCTGGGGTGCCTTAAAGCCAACGTAGTTAATGACTGTTCTATACCAAGTCAATTAAACATGAAAAACAACCACAAAACATCCCCGGTTACTTTTAGCTCGTCACTGCCCTTTTCCATCTCGTCCCCGCCTCCCTTGCCCCAAATTTACTGTTGGCTAGAGGCAAAGGAAAGCAAGACAGTCTGGGGGCAGTGACCCTGCAGTGTCCACCTGGGGCAGCTTTGCTGTTTGGCCTGGTTTGGGGAGTATCTATTTGTGAATAGGCAGAAGTACCCTGTCGGAGGTTGGGGCAAACTCTCCCTGGGTGCATGGTCATTCTGTATGTTCCCAGGGAAGGGTCCTTCTGGGATTCTGCTCATTTCCAGCTTTCTCTCCCTCTGGAATTGCTTTGCCACAATGTCATTGTAGGCTAACTTTCATAAACTTGTGGAAAGATTTTCAAATTTCAACCAAAGTTTGCCTTTGCGGAGGAAAGCTGAGTATAGGAAAACAAACTTGGGGCTAGAGTCGCTCGCTTTGGTTAATTGATTTGGAGAAAGGACTAGATGCCATGTTTACCTCCTCATATTATCAGTTTTTATTTTCCTAACATCATCTCCAGTTCCTTCATTCCAACCAATTTTCTTTTTGTGTCTTTCTCCTCCCAAGGTTTGGACAGGGTCAGGCTGCCACTTTGCCATCAACCACACGCAGGACTGACATGACACCTGCTGGGCTTTTGTGGTTGACGGAACTGAAGTCAGAACCAGTGTTATTAAAGGGAGGAGGTTCTGAAAGGCCCGGACAGCCCTCCAGAGAGGCCCTAAAGGCAGATGTGAACAATCTTCTAGTCGAACCTCACTTTCTGACCCAAGGGTTGGTTCACTTGGTAGCAGTGATCAATGCTGTCTTGCAGAAATGCTGACTGAGCACATTTTTAAATTTTTTATATTAAAAATCTCTTTTTTAATATAGCACATTTTTAATGAACACATTTTTAAATTTTTTATATTAAAAATCTCTTACATCTGCACTCTAGTTTCTCTTCAGCCAATGTCACTCTATAAGGCTCCCAGTTTGTTAATCTATGCTAATGACCTGGCTGCTTTAGCCAATGGAACATGAATTGGGAGTGGAGGATTGGGGGGAGATGTAGAAAGAGATGACCTTTGCCTTATTATACATCATAAACTCCCTTGTGTTTAAAATGAGGGCCAGCGTGCCTATCTCCCTACTTTTCTTCAGTGATTTGGGCAGAATTGTGTGTGTATACTCTTTCAGACCCGATTGCCTATTTATAGACTTTGGACACTTCACTTTTCCATATTTCTTTCTTCATATTTTGCATCAACTGATCATCCACCATAATTAGAAGGAATTAAAGAAGCTTAAATGTGAACCAATGACAGCTAATCCAAAATACATGCCTAGCTCATAAAACATGGTTCCTAAGCACTAGTGTGAGTCCAACTACCTGGGCAAGTTGTTGCAAATATAGATTCCTGGGTCCTACCAGCAGAGTCTGCAGGAGTCTGGGATGAGACTCAGGAATTCACATCTTAATTAAGCCCTTCAGGTGACTTTGATGCAGGTGGTCATAGGCTATATTTTGAGAGTCACAGTGAGAGTTGCTGGGAAGAATCCTGACACTTTCTGAATCCTACATCCTTGGCCGGAGGCCAAGGCTAAGGAAGCCTAGGGAAGTGAAGTAACCAACCTACATCAGTTAGTTAGTGCAGAGTGTGGACTAGAACTGAAAGTCAGCTCTGGGCTTTTCCCACCACTCCATTTATAGTGGAGCAGACCAACAAGAAGTGAGCTTGCTTTGCAATACGATGGATTTAAATTAGATATAAGAAAGAACTTCCTGACAGAGGGAAGTATTGAGGAAGCCTATACCATCTCCTTTCCCAGAGGGCCTTGATTCAAGATAGACTCCTTAGACATGGACACTTAAGGTGCAATGTGGAGGCAAGGGAAAGGAAAGAAACATCTTCAGAACAAATTCTGGTGATTTTGCATGAAAAGGACCACAGACCCTTCTTTTAGTTCTGTTGTGGCACCTAATTTTAATGTCAACAGCAACATAAGTGGCCAGTGGTCCAGGAGCCTCAAGGTTCAGTCTCAGCTCTGACAAGGACAAGCTTTGTGACATTGGGCCACTTGCCCAAGTTCTTGGTCTCCATTTCCTCAACGAGAAACAAATGGGTTGCTTTAGATTGTTTCAATTTCTGTGGTCCCATCATTTTTATCTTTTATGTTAACCACACCCCTCATCTAAGTGTCTTATACAGCATAGGATCTCGGTGATGTTTTACTGACTGAACAAGTTGATAAGTTCAATGAAAAGCTACTCAATGTTGAGAATCCAGGAAACCTACCCACCAGTTTGCCCCTTTGAACCCTTTACTCTAGGACATTTGAGTCTACCCCTGAACAGTCTGTAGTGATCCTTCCCTGCCTTTTATACTTACTTAGTATTTAGAGGGGTCTAACCTCAAATGAACATTAGTTACCGTTCAGATCTTGGATATGCTATAACTACTTAGAGCCACTCCTGTTGCAGAGAAGCCAGACCTGAGTAACGTCTCCCCAGTAGTGAGGTGCCCCATTTCACATGGCCACCCCACTGATGGGCTCTCTCTACCCCTTTCAGAAAGCAGACCTGGCCGTGGCAGGACTCACCATCACTGCTGAACGGGAGAAGGTGATTGATTTCTCGAAGCCATTCATGACTCTGGGAATTAGCATTCTTTACCGAGTTCACATGGTAAGCATTTATGTCATTAATCTTATTTGCATGCAGACACCAAGTTATGTGGTACTAAACAATGGCTTGTGGAAATACTTAGATTCAGGCACTTAAATGCAAATGTGCTAGGCTACCATTTGTCCCCTCAGCTGCACTTTCGCAAACAGGTGAATAGAAAAGTCTCACCCATGAGCTGTCCTCTAAAAATTGCTTCTGCCCCACTGAACAGGTATGTCTAAAAGTGACTGTTCAACCCTTGGCACATAGTGTGTCAGTGGGTGATTGGCTCTGTTGGTCACTCTGTCTCCTCTGAGGGGACAGGGCCCACAGCACAGATAAGTGCCCAGCCCTGTTCCAGACTTCCCTGATCCTCAATTCCACTTCTGCTTGCTCTGAGTTTTGCTTCTGGTGAGAGAATAGAGACTTTTTCCACTTCTGATTATGTGTACAAGTGAGTAAAGAGCAAACAATTTAATGTCACTTATCTCTGGTACATCCCTTCTTCTGCATATTTCAAAAAAAGGATGTCTCTGGTTCGGTTGTTTGTGAAACCACACCAATGGGCAGCAGAGAATGGACATGAGACCACGGTCGACCAGCTGGTGGGGGTTGGGGCATGGAAGAGTACCTTGGCTATGCCTCAGACACAAAGTGAACAATATTACATTGCCAGCACCTAGTTTACTTTGTCCGGTTTTTGTAGTGAGCTAGAAGAACCTTTGTCTCGTCTTTTTTTTCCAAACTGGCTCTAAGTGCATAGCTATTATATGGATTTCCCAATACTGAAGTCATTATATATGTCTGAGGTCATGTGGCATATTCCAATATACAAGCTGGAAGGGCAAGGCTGCCCAGCAGAGAGGACTCCCAAATTCCAACTCTGGAAAAGAGGGGACCTATATTCTCAGCCCCAGCCTGAACCCACATAGCAGACAGCTGCTAAGGCTTTAGAAACTGACACATTTCTCCAAGAGGAAGGTCTCCCCATCACCGCCACTAGGCAGCTCAGAAGAGCACTGGTCTGCATGAGGCTTTTGTCTGATTACTGCCCAGCTTGGGAGAGAAGGCCAAGTCATCTGGAAGAAGAGAACATCCAAATCCCAAGCTTCCCAGGCAAAGACAGAAAGAAATATGAGGATGTAGTCATAGTCCTTGTTGACAATGTTGTGGGTGTGTCTCTGTGGATAAAGGGGGATTTCCTCATTTCTCCTTTTTCCCCGGTGATGGTAGTGCCCATCCACTGAGCACCTCCTCTGTGCCAGACACTCTTTCAGGCACCTGTGATGTCAGCTGTTGTACGGGTTGAATTGTGTCCCCTCAAAGATATGTTCAAGTTCTAACCCCCAGGACCCATGGGCATGATCTAATTGGGAAATAGAATCTTTGCATATGTAAACAAGCTAAAATGAGGTTATATTGAATTAGGGTGGGTCCTAATTCAATGACTGGTGGCTTTATAAAAAGGGAAATTTGGACACTGACACACACAGGGAAAGACTATGAATTTGGAGACAGAGATTGGAGTGATGCATCTATAAGCCAAGAAATGCCAAGGATTGCCAGCAACCACCATAAGCTGGAAGAGACAAGGAAGGATTCTCCCCTAAAGACTTCAGAGAAAGCATGGCCCTACTGACATCTTGGTTTTGGCCTTCTAGTCTCCAGAAATATGAGACAATACATTTCTGTCATTTTAAGCCACTCAGCAGCCCGGGAAACTACAATAATAAAGTTGTTCTTATTTTAGAAGTGAGGAAACAAGTGCAATCATTTTTAAAAAACTGAACAAGACCACTTACCAATAAGTGAAAGAGAAGCATTAAAACCCAGGAATGATGCGATCTGAGCCTGTGTTCTCCAAATAACACCAGGCCTCCACTTCCATTCATGTAATTTTTGAATTGTCCTGAACACCCTTTTCCATTTGGTCCTCAGGACTGTTCTCTGAGGCAGAAAGGGCAAGGATTATAATTCCCATCATAGGGATAAGGAGCCAAAGTCACTCATGGAGCTAACACAGGATGGGGTCTAGAATCCAAGTGGTGCAGCTTTCAGGACAGTGCTCCCGCCATAGTTACACCTGGCAGTGCTCCTAGGCAGTATTCCAGCTAGCACTGTTTCCTGAGACCACCCACCATCCTCCAGCAATTGAGCCCTGAGGGAGCACCCAAAAAGAAGTGGAGACACATGGCCTTTGTGGCCAGGCCATACAACTAGGCTACAGTCTTAATTTCTTGATTAATACCAAGGAAACTAGAGCCCCGCTCGTGACCCAGTGGGCCACAAGGAACCACGTGGGTGAGGGTACCCGCGACCACACGTTTCCACTTCCTGCGGCCATCTGCTGCGAGGCCACACACACCACCCAAGGTACCACTGTATCAGTTCTGACCAGAGCTGGATTTCAGTTGACCAGCCCTCTGGGCAGCCTACATTGTATTGGTTAAATGTTTTCTACCTCCTGCACACCTGTCACTATATTAGTTCCCTTACATTAGTCCCTGTGGTATGAAGTTTTGCATCAAAATGGAGAGGCAATGGTGCCCAGATACTTGGTCAAGAACTAATGTAGATGTTGCTGTGTATTTTGTAGATGTGATTAGCACTAATGAACAGCAGACTTTAAGTAAAGGAGATTACCTTGGTAACATGAATGGGCCTCATCCAATCATTTGAAGGCCTTCAGAGCAAAAGTAGGTTACCCAAAGGAGAAGCTAATTCTACTTCAAAACTATCACATAGAAAATCTGTCTGAGTTTCTAGCCTGCTAGCCTGCCATTACAGATTTTGGATCTACCGTCAAACACAATCACATGAGCCAATTCCTTAAAATAAATCTTCACAAATCCACACACATATGCACACACCCTACTGGTTCTTTCTTGCTGAAGAACCCTGATATATATTTATCTATCTGGTCAGGATTCCTCTCCCTCTTCTAGACCCCATACTGGGCATCAGTGTGTCACACAGCCACTCAGGTCTGATTTACAGCAGGGCCATGCTGAGCAAAGACTGAGTGCTGCCATGAGCAGCTTACACTGAGCAGAACTGACAGTTTACGCATTTATTCAACAAATATCTACTGAGCGCATCTTTCTGTGTGAGTCAGTGTGCTCAGAAAGTACCCAAAAGTCAGCTAGTGAGAGAATAATTCCGTACCAGGTAGGGAACCTGGTAAGAACAAATTTGAGATGAAACCAAAGAGGCAAAGAGGAAGAGCTAATGGTGAAGGATAGCCCGGCAGAGTCCACCATAAGAGCCTAAATATAACATTACAGAGAAGTTCTCTCTAATACACTGGTGTTACATTAATGATATTAAAAGTTGAATACTGTATGTTCGTGAATTCTCTCTAGCTAATATTTATCTGTAAACAAAATCTGCTTAATTTTATTTATAATCGTTAAGGACCCAGAATGTCTATCTTAGTTCTGTGTCTATGGGGTCAGCTCTGTCATGAGTTATTGTTACCAAAAAGTAATCAAATCTATATGCAAAAGGTAAAACAATCAACATCAAGTGTAAATGACCAGTGAAAATTTACTACAAAGCCCTCCAAAATAACAAGTGGTGACAGGCATGTCTCTGAAGTTTAAAGATAGCCAGAAATCATTTGTGAATTACCAGAAACCTATGATTTTCTAGGCTTTTTCTTGAATGTGGATCATCAAGAGTTTATTATGGAATATTTTCATTCTTCCCAACCTTGGGTATAGACTCTGTTTCTGCTTATGCAGAAATCAGGACCAAAATCAGAAAAATGTTTTCCTCTTTTTATCACTTACTCCCTGCCACTCTGAGGCTGGCTAGGGATTCTGGCATTGGCATTTGTTATGGCTGATCCCTCCCACTTGTTAAAACTTTCCTCATTCCTAGCATTTAAATCATCATTTTCTTCTGCTGACTCTCCATCTGGTTAATCTCACCCACTCACAAATCTGTGAATCTAACCTTGGCTGTTCCCTTGAATTCCAGTAGCATATTTCTAACACATTACTAGACATGTCCATCTGAATGTCTTACAGGTGCCTCAAATAGTTCCTCAACTGCATTCAGTGTATTTCTCCCCATCTCAGATAATGGAATCTCCATCCAGTTATCTGAGCCATCCTTCACTTTCTTTACTATGCATGTTCAACTGGTCACTTCCTTCCTAAATTGTTTTCAAATATACAGGGGTAGGCAAAAGTAGGTTTACAGTTGTTCATGTG
Organism: Carollia perspicillata; assembly: GCA_004027735.1. Classification (NCBI taxonomy): domain Eukaryota; kingdom Metazoa; phylum Chordata; class Mammalia; order Chiroptera; family Phyllostomidae; genus Carollia; species Carollia perspicillata. The sequence goes on from PVKM010000990.1 coordinate 34,775, forward strand.
GAAAAGACATGCAGGTTATGATTATTACAAAAAAGAATAAACCCTGTGTTTCATGTACTCACAACTGAAAAGCTACTTTTGCCCACCTCTGTACTGTCCCCACCCAATCTACCTTTGTTCAGGCTCTCTTCACCTCTGACCTATACTGCTGCCATGCCAGTGGCCTGTATCCTCCCTGAGGTCAGGGCATTTCTTTTTATTGCTGTGTCCCCATCAGTGGGCCACAGTCATAAGCATGCACATAGAAGCCATAGAGAGAAAATCATGGATTCTGAAGCTAGATTGCACAGGTCTGTGCCCAGATCTGACACTAATTGCATGTCACTTGTTTCTCAGTTTCTGAATCTATAAAAATAGTTTGACATACAAATTTAATGTGGATATATGTGTAATGCATATATAGTGCCTGTCCTACATAAGAAAGCTATTGTATTTAATAAGTGTCAATTGTTCCCACCTGTAATCTATTCTTAGTTCATACTGCAGCTTGAGAGTTGTTTTTAATTTATTTTTTTACCAATGTAATCATACTAATCTCTTACTTAAAATTATTCACTGGCTGCCCATCAAGTACAACCTTCCTGGCATGGACAATGTAGACAACCACTCCTGTCCCCTTTCCAGTTCTTCCCTTGCAGGCACCCTCACCCCATCATGCTGCTTGCCCATCATGTCAATCTCTCCTGTCTCCTCATGCAGGTTCAAGCTCATCTTCTTGCCTCTCAACTATCTACCAAACTCTTCCTTAGTTTTCAATACCCAGCTCAAATGTCACTGGCTCTTCAATGTGACTCCACTAGATGGAGTGATTGCTTCATTCTCTGAACTTCTGCCCTCAACTTACCTCTATCACAGTATTTATCTGTTGCATTATATTACCCTTTGGTTCTCTCTCTCTCTTTCAGTAAATCCTAGTAGGATATACATTGTGAAAAATGTACCATTTTTTTAGACCATACATTTTTATGCTATGATTTTTCGTATGGAAAATGTGGTCATTTTAACATGCAGTGTTTGCTTAATAAATATGGAAGAAACAAAGAAAGAGAGGGGAGGCAGTAGCCCATGATGCTGTCGGCAATGAGCACCACTTTCATTTGTGGCTTGCGGTTGGGCAGCACTGAGCCCCATAAGCCTGGCTTCTGTCAGAATGAATGACCTAAATAACTTTTTTCTAGACTTTACCACATTAGTCCTGAGAACAAAAAGAGATGGGAGGCAAATGTTTCAAGCAACTCACATGCATCTACTCAGACCTGGCCATGGCTGCCACCTAAACTCACTGTCTCTCTCTGTCTGATGCCTGCATATGCCACACAACATAACACCCACATGAGAAGGCTTCAGAATTCCTGGCTGGAGCAGGTGAGCTTCCAGGCTAGACACAAAGAGCCCCATCTTTAGAATCTGGGTCATCCCCTGGTACTCCAAGTATGGAAGGTGTCAAATGACAGGGCACCTGAATTTCAAGAAATTTTTTATTTCTTTGGCATATAAGCTCCTTTATTCTTATTGAGAAGTTCAGCATATTTAATATAGCAGTATGACACCAAGGACATTTTGCATTCCAGAGTTTTATTATATTGGTGAATCATATAAGCTGTTGAGTAGCTGTGTGAATTAGGAGGAAAAGAGTATAGAGAAACAGAAAACACACTTGTATTTGACATTGGAGTATATAATTTAGTTTTCTCCCTTTTTTCTATAACAGAAATTTGCCTAATGATGTCTTGCTCAAACTAATAGTGAAGTAAGTTTGTATTCCTCAAGTACACATTGACCGTTCTAGCAAGGCACCATCAGAGTGTGCTGCAAACCAGCCTGGGAGCCAACATTGGGCATACATAATCCCCAAATGGGTAATCCTGTTTAAAAAGTTCAGCATTGACATATTCAGAGAGGTGGGGTGTGTGTCCAGAATACCTGTATGTTGACTAACATGTGTTAGGTATCTCTTTATTTATAAAGCGCTTTTGCATACAGTCTCTGGTTTAAAGCACGCAATCCCCCAAGGCAGGTAGTATGACCTCCATTTTACATGGAAGGATTCTGAGGCTGGTGGTGGCTACTGCAGTGGAGAAAGAGAAAGTAATGCAATGGTGGAGGTCATATTGAACCCAGATTTTCTGTCTCCAAGTCCAAATGCTCCCAACTACCTATCTTTATGGTATAGTAGTGCATTTCTCTGTGTCGAGGCCATGTTTTAGGTGGTCTTTCAAGACTTTTTCCAATTTAAGGGTACTGTATTCCATATAGGGTCTCGAGTCAGTGAGAACATCTCCCTTTAAAGTGTGAATTTACTACTTTTCCCTTATAGTGTCCTCTTCCATGTTTGATTAACAAATGGAAAAGATTCATATCCTCTTCTTAGCTCTTGGCTAGAGTTATCAAGCTCAAGAAAAGTAAAAAAACAGTAATTAAAAAGTGAGAAAGAAATAAATGTCAACATTAAATTAATGCTCAGCATTATTGCTGTATGTATTATCCTTTTTTCAAGAACGTCTGTTTCATTTCAGAAAGACTGTCTAGGGAAATGGAGAACAATGTTAAGTAAACCAGTGAATCATTTCTAATATTGTGTGATATTCTATTATAAGAAAACAGAAAATGAATAGAGTTATATTTCTTAAAACTAAGTAACACAATAGCCCCTATAATGGAAATATGGCTTCTCAAATCATTGTAATATTGATTCTTTATTGAGTACTCCTCTCTCAAGAAACTGAAGATGTTTTATCAACATTACTTTAGTAATTCTCACATTTCCCCTTCATGTTGATTGCGGTGTTTCATTTTATGGAAAAAGAAAATGGCACCCAGAGAAGGTGGTGGAGTGGTTTGCCTAGGGTCACTCAACAAGGCGAGGCCAATTCCAGGGTTAGAACTTAGGCCTACTCCTACCAGATTTCCAACAAGCAAAGTGAGACTAGATATGCGGCACCTGTGTCACATAGGGGCAACACATCCATTTGGGTGTTTTTTGTAAAAGGAATTAATTGCTTACTTTTTTCCCCTCTTGGAGTCAGAGGTGTGAAGTGCATGCTGAACAAAAATATCATTGACATACATTGCAGACACACTGGGGGAAGTTATCCACAGGTTAGTGGGTCGGGACAAGAAGAAATCATGTCTTCCACCTCTCCCAGAAGGATTAATGGAGACTGTTGTCCTATCTGCTCATTCTAAGAGTTGAAGGAAACTTTGACAGTCTGTAGTTCCAAAGACTGGCAAAACCACATAGAGGATATGCAGAGCCTTTGCCGTTGGCTCCACTAGGAAGGAATGGAGTATAGAGATGGCAGACAACTGGTATGACTAGTTTGTGCGTAGGGAAATGGTGACTAGGGTACACAGCCCTTACAGAAACACAAGAGAACCCACCACACATCTGACTCACTCGTCTGTCTGCAAAGGCTGAAATTGTGTTGAGTTCAAAGGTTGGAATTACTGGCTTCCAAGAGCCATCCTTCCAGAAGAGAACCTGGTATTGCCCTGGGAAACCCTTATGCTTCATATTGAATATCTCATAACCCACAGAAACTCTAGGACTTATGGAAAGTGACTGTAACCAGATGGCAATATTCCCCAAGCGTCTATAGCATGTATACCTATAGGATAGAAAATAGTATTTCTTGTCCATCAAGAGAACATCAGCACAATAGAAAGTTCCCTTCTTTGTCACACACCAGCTCCCTCCCTCCTATTCATCCCTCATCACCATCAGGCAGCGGGGAGCAAACACAGATATAGCCCTCACTGCAAGTCACTGAGTTCTCAGAACAACCCAGGAAACAGGTTCCATTAGTGTCACCAGGTCACAAAAGGAAACGGAGGCCCAGGGAACTTGAGTAATTTGTCCAATGTCACACAATTTGTAAGTGGTAAAGCCAGGATTCAGTCCTGGGAAGTCTGGCTCCAGAGTCTATGTTTAAATTCACTACCTGTCCTGCATTACCTGGCTCTCAGGTATATGACTCCAGATTCTGAGGAAACAATTATATTCTTATTATAATGTCATTTCTTCTAGTACACACAAAATGAAGTGTCAGTGAATTCATAGATTTTTTTAAGGGTAAGAGGAATTTTCTACATGCAAGGGTAGTTTGATGCCACTTCACAGGGCATGGGCAGCTCCACTGCTAGCATTCAAACTATCCCACCATGCTGGGATTGGTCCGTTGGTGAGCAGCCCTTTGGGTCCCTCCCACCATCAGACGGCATCAAGGATGATGGCTCTGGTGTGGTCAGTCTGAAGCACAGTACAAAAGTCAAGGGAACCACTCCTAAATCTGGTGCCATCTAGTTTTCATCTCGTCTGCAGGGCTTGACCTGTCCTAGACAATTGGGGCATAGACTATATGGAACCAATCATCTGCCTTTGAAATGGCTGTATTCACCAGAAGGAACGGGCCCAACCCGCAGTCAACAGAGAGGTGTACAATCGATATAAATGCCTATAGATACAAAAGACCTACAATAACTAATGACGGTTATAAGTAAATAATGTTTAAGTATACCTTAAGGAGGTGAGATGGAGTAGCTTGGGATTCTGTTGGCTTTGGTGAGAAGGTATGGCATTAACAAGGGACATTTTTAGGAGAAAGTTGCAAAGATTAGTAGGAGAAGAAGATGCAGCACAGCTGCCATGTGAAAGAAGGAGAGTGTGGCATCTGGGGGTGCAGTGCAACAAAGGAGCACCAGAGAAATGAAGCCTCTACCCATGATTTCAGCAAGGCACTTGACCTCCCTGGGTCAAGACCCTCCCCAGTGCTTCCATCTGTCTATATGGAGAACTGGGTATCGACATCCAAAGAACATGGTGAAGCACTTTGAGTTCTTTAGAAGAAAGGTGTCATCATCAAGTATCTTTTGGGTTAAGGGAAATTTATTATTTGGAAGAAGTGCCTATGGCATATGGCATCTAATTTGCTCCAAGCACCAGTAACTCTGATGTCTTGGGAAGGAAATAATCTAAAGTATCACCATAAAAAAAATGGCAGGCATTCCAAGCCTTGCAAGTAACATACTTCTCTTTGGCATTGTATAAGCCACTTGGGCTCTGCCCAAGCCAAGGCTGCATAAGCCCAGACCCAGATCTCAAATGACTGCCCATGCTTTGCTCTTGGGCTGGCGTCAGTCAATCGCAAGTGGAATCAGATGTTGTCTTGACAGTGTGACTGATGTTTTTAGCAGAGCTGTGTTTATATCTCGATCTTTCTTATTTGTGTGATGTTCTGTTTTATAACTTGAGTCTCTAGAAGTCTTTCCCATGGCCATGCATCATTCTTTATCACCCATAACCAAATATGGCAGCTTTAAATAGTGCTGTCATTTTCTTCAGTTTCACTCATTGTGATATAATCGGGTATAGATTTCTGACCTCATGCACATAATGGGGTTTCAGATTCAGAAAGTAACAATGAAAGATTTTTTTGAATATATTTCTCAATTGAGAGACACAGAGTAAAATAGTAATGACTGACAGGGCACATCGAATTCACTTGTGTTTGCCCAAGAAGTGGCCCAAACCAGCACTTTCTGCCACAGCAGGTGTGCGGGCATGACCAGCTCCCTCGTCTCCGCTGGGCTGTGTGCACGGGTTCCATGTGGTCTGTCTCCCAGTGTCTGCGCTGGCTCTCAGGGAGGTGCTGGAGACACAGTCAGCCTTGTGCAGAATTGAGCCCAGTACAAACATGATATATCTTTATTTTTATATCTGGACATTTGTTCACAAGTGTTCTGTGTTTTTTTTTTCAATCAACAGTTTACATTCAATATTATTTTCTATTAGTTTCAGGTGCACAGCATAGTGATTAGACAAACATTCACTGTACAAAGTGTTCCCCCTGATAGTTCAGGTACCCACCTGGCACCATGCACAGTTATTACAATATTGTTGCCTATTTTCCCTATGCTGTACTTTACATCCCTGTGACTGACTTATAACTGCCAATCTATAGTTCTCAATTCCTTCACCTTTTTCCACACAACCCCTCCCCAGTGGCAACTGTTAGTCTGCTCTGTGTATCTATGAGTCTGTTTTTGTTTGTTTGTTTGTTTTGTTATTTAGATTCCGCACACTGAAATCATATGGTATTTATCTTACTCAGTCTGACTTAAAAAAGCCATTATTTTAATATCGACCATAGGTTGTGCTATGACTGACATGGTATTGAACTTGAAAATTGACTTGTTCACAGAACCCTTGAGCTTAATCCTGATTTTCTGCCCCACCTAAGGCGTTCCTAGGTTTCTAGAATCACGAGGGAGCACTTACAACAGAGGTTTCACGGCAATGAGAGCCACAGGCTGTGTGCACAATGGAGGTGGGGATGGGAGCAGAGGAGAGCGGGCCCTGTCTGTAGTAAGCAGCCCCACTCAGCTCCAGCCAGTGAGAATATAAACCAAGGGCCAGGTCACCCATTAAAAACACAAAAAAAGCAGAAGTCTGGATTTTAAAAGGAAATCTGCTGATCTCCTCATACAGGCAATGAATCAAAATGAGTGAACAGTGCAGAGTAAACAAGTGGTCTGTGGGCTACCTGGGGACTGCAGGCCTGGGCAAGCTGGAGAGGGCTGAGGCCCTGCCCAGGGCACCACAGCCCAAGACTGGGGGCAGCTTCCTGGACCCCACCCTTCTCACCCCGTTCCACTCTCCTGCACTTTCTGTGCCTGGCTCCATCCTCTGACTCACCTGACTCTGGGCTGGCGACAGACCATGTTTTCCCACAGCATCATGGTCCCAGCCCTGAGCTTGGGGCCAGGCTTTCACTTCTCAGCTGGGTAATCGGGGTGCATCTCTTGACCGCCCTGGGTTTTGCTTTCTTCATTAGAAGACGAAAATAATAACCTGTGCCTCACAGCACCAGTGTGAGCTTCATTTGAGAAGGTCGCACTGCGTGTGAGGTCACCCTGCCAAGGAAAACCAAGGGTGTATGTGGTATTAGCATCCTCCTGAGAAAGGCATGAGTGTCCAGGAGGGCTGCTTGTCCTGCTCCAGCACAGCAGACATCATAGCTCAAAGCGACTTTGGGCCCATTTCTGCTGCTGCCGGGGAACAGGAGGCGGTATGCAAGGGCTGTCGTGCGTGGCCAAAGCCAAGCTCACTTGGGAAGGGATGTGACCTGGGCTGTTCTTTTGTTTCATCTGCTGAGATTGGGACAGGGTAGGTGTTCCAAAGCAGCCCCCTCTACACCTTCATCTCCAGTGTCACCAATCATTCAGGACCCCAGAAATGCAATCTGGGGCCAGACCAAACACTCACCACACCCTCTGTGCCCCGCTGCCTGGCCCAGGAGCCATTCTGACTGAATGTGTACAGTGAATCTTGTTTTTATCTCCATTTCCAGGGACGCAAACCTGGCTATTTCTCCTTCCTGGACCCATTTTCTCCAGGCGTCTGGCTCTTCATGCTGCTAGCCTATCTGGCCGTCAGTTGCATCCTCTTCCTAGTGGCTCGGTACACTGTCCTCCTCGTCCCCTTCCTCAGGCTGCCACCTTGTGTCCACCTCTGGGAACTACCTAGGAGGGGTGGGGAGTAGGAGAAGACCTTGGTGCCAAGCTGGAGGGATGGGAGGGGAGTCAGAACCTGAGCCACTCTCCGCCCAGCCCAGCCGTGGACCCGGTGCTATCCACCCACCCATGTACACATGCATTCCCTAATGTTTACCATGCCAACAGGTGAGCTTGTCCCAATTTCCTGTACACCCCTGTCTCTTCCCCTCCCACTCTCCAGTCTCTAGCCCCCTGCTTGTGTAGCAGCCTTGGGAGAAAGGAGGAGAGGAGGGGGAGGGCAAGATTACTCAGGTTAAACAGGATGCATTTCATTGCTGTAGCATCAGCCTTTGCTAGGATCTGCCACAAAGTGCTGAATGATAAGAAACAGGAATGGAGGGAGGCACCCAAGGCCTAGGGGGCAAGGCCTCTTGTGCAGGAGGCCTGGCCCTTCCCCAGCCCGGATCTGTCTGTGAAAACACAGCTACCTTGTTGAATGGGAACCATGAGGGTGACAGGAGGCAGGGAGGCAGGAAGACAGGATGGAGAGAGGTATTTGCAAGTAGTGTTGAATTAAGACAAATGGTCCAGATCAGGGATTGGGAAGAATAAGCCCTTCTCTGTCCTCAGGAACCCAAGACCACCTGGGGCCTGTGGAGGAGCCCGAGGAGCCTCCCATGGCTGAGGCCTCCCTAGGCTGTGCGCAGAGAGGACTGTTTCTCTCTGGGCCGAGGGCATCATGGTGGCCTGGCTTCAGAGAGTGACTTACTATCCAGAAGCAGAACAAGTGCTAGTGGCTCATCAGTCACTCCTTCAGAATCCCTGCGCCCTGCTCAGAGCTCATCCCACCCTCCTGCAGCACCAGTGAGGGCTATTCCACAGCGCAGAGGACCTCTCAGAATGGACTTCTGCAGGCCTGGCGGTGGCTCTGCTCCAGCTGTGTCCTCAGCAGCCTCCTTGGTCTCGGGCCTCAGGGCCACATGGGCAGGGCTAGATGATTCTGAAGTGCATGTGCCACCTCTAGGGGGGTTGGAGCATGGTTTCCCTGACAGTATGTCTCTTCAGTGGCCCCACAGGAGTGGACACTTTCTCCATTTACAAGACAAGGCCCCAAGGAACCGTAGGGTGCCTGTGTCCCTAACCCTGGGGCAGTTCCCAGCCCACTCAGGGGATGCTGTGGCTCCCAGTCTCTGCTCCTTTCAGTGGAGGTCAAAGCCAAGTTAAGGAAGTCCTTCAAGCCTAACAGAGAAATACCTTACGTACAACCTAGTGGTCTCAAAAGCTGCTGTGTGTGCTGTCCAGAAGCCTGGCTTTGCTGCTGCTTAGTTTGTTCTTTCCCCCTCTGATGGAGCCCCTTCCTGGATCTAGCAACCCACAGCTTTCAGGTGACCTTGGGTTCCTGAAAATGGTCTTCTGGCTTGGTTACCAGCACACACACATACACACACACCTGCTTCCCCATGCCTGTCAGAGCCAGAAACTTCTCAATAAGCCCTGGGAGTTAAACAGCCCCTGTTCCTTGACCTCTATTTACACACACACCACCCGCCAGGATCCAGCACTAACAAAAAGATTTACCAAAAGAAGTATTAAAGGTCTGATCATATACTGTGTGTGTTTGTGTGTATACACGCACACTTTTTGCATACATTATAATGTATATTATATATATCTACCACATATGTAGACATATAACACCATTTGTGTGTGCACACACACACACACCTAACATCTGAGCTGAGGCTAACGTGACCTAAGGCAGCGGTCTGCAGACAGGGCTCCCTGAAGCGTCAGGCACCGTGCAGGTAGCAGAGACTCGCGGGGAGGGAGAGAAGAGCCCGGGCAGCCAGAGCTCTGGGGCCCCCTCCTACCTGCATTCAGACCTGCCCCACTTCTGTTTCTTATAGATTGTTCTTCTGGGTAAGATTTTAGAAGGAAAAATGTTTGAAAACCACTGATCTGAGGCAGCCATCCCCAAGCCAGCTGATACCTGAGCCACTCAGGGGGCTTTAAAAACACTGGAATATCTAGGTCTAATCTCAGAATCTCTAGGGATGGGGCCTGGGAATTTGTATGTTTGAAGCCCACTTCCAATGGCCCATAGGTTTGGAATCCACCAGGTGAGGGTGAGCCAGCTTCATAGGCCACAGGGGGAGGGAGCACATGCAGGTCAATGGCAGCCTGCTGGCATTGAGTTCATGTCCCTTGGCAGTAATGGGAAGGAGGGCCAGTGACTGTAAAACACCAAGGTTACCCTGAATGAAGGAATGGGAAGGGCAGTGATGGTAACACCCTGTGAACAGGCAGCAGCCTCCCTGCTGGGCACACACATATGCCTCTCTTGCATTAAAACCTGAGGGCTTTTTTTTACCACTCTACCCCCAAAGCTGGAGGGCGGTGCATAGGAGACAGGCCCGGGCTGCTGAATGGAGGGAAAGTGTCTGTCTGCAGGTGGAAAGAAAGGATGTTGCAGACATTGGGGTATCACTGAGAGAGGCCAGCGGGAGGTTAGGAGGGAAGGTGAGATGGAGTGTGCCCTGTTCCACAGGAGGCAGGGGCCCCAAGGAGGGCAGGAGCACCCTCTACCCTGTGTGCTCATTATAGTCACCTGGGCCACTGTACCTGGGATCAGAATGCAGTCACTAGCATTTTTGTAAGTTCCCAGGTGAGTCTGAAACACAAGATAGGGTTGAGAACCATGGCCTGAGGGACTCACTAGGCCAGGGTTTCTCCAAATGTGGCCCTTGGGTCAGTGGTATCGACATCACCTAGGAACTCACAGATTCACAGGCCTCCCCCAGACTTACTGAGTTAGGAGCTTGGCGGGGGTGGGGGACAACAACTTGTACCTTCACAAGTCTTCTTGGATATTGTGATGCAGGCTGAAGTTTGTGAAGCATGCTCTGGGCTGAGGGTTTCCAGACTGTGGCCCCGTGGGGCCCCAGGGCCTCTCTGTGATGACTGCAAGGGCCTGGGCTGTCAAGACAGTCACACTCCCAGCCTCCCATCAAGGGGCTTTATTTCATCTATTTCATATGTCAGAATTTATTTTTGAGAAAGTAAAAATGTGTCTATGATTAAAGGAAAACAGTTTGAAAATTGCCAATAGAATCCAACCTCCTCATTCTTTGGTTGGGAAAATCCAAGTCCAGCAAAAGGGAAGTGGCTGGCCCAAGCCACAAGGCCTGTGACAGAGTACAGACATGAGCCAGAAAGGACAACCCCCCGCCCAGCTCTTCCCAGCACACATGCCTTTGCACCTGCCCTCCATGGCACTGGTAGATGTTCTTTTTTTCCCACAGGTTGACCCCTTACGAATGGTACAGCCCCCATTCATGTGTCCAGAGCCAGTGCAACCTCCTGGTGAATCAGTACTCCCTTGGCAACAGCCTCTGGTTTCCGGTTGGGGGCTTCATGCAACAGGGCTCCACCATCGCCCCTCGAGCCTTGTCTACTCGTTGTGTCAGTGGCGTCTGGTAAGATCCGGGGCAGAGAAGGGACAGGGCCCAAAGGGCAGGGACACACAGGGTGTCCTCAGATAAGCCCTACTCTGGTTGTACACTGCAGGTTCTGGCAGGCAGAAACCTCAGCTCCCCTCTTGGGGAGACGATAGCCTCTGCCTTTCAAAGCAGACTGGCTGGGAGCTGGGCTGCATTCTGCCAGCTCAGAAGGTTTGGGGGCAGTGGGTATGTGTGCTTTGTGCCATCTTATCACCTTCCCCTTTCTTCGCCTTTGAGGTCTGGATACAGAGGGAGCCAAGGCAGAAAAGGAGATGGAACAAGGAAATAGCCTTAAAGGCCCACAGCAAAGCAATTATAATGTTCAGACCTAGGAATGACCTGAGGTTGAGTGGCTGGGCAGGCAAAGGCACAGGCAAATGTGAGCCTGTGGCAGGAAGTGCCTGCAGGAGGAACTCAAGCCCAGCTGCCACATCACACCCCTACCCCAGCTTTCTTTCCCTCTGCATCTGGCCAGGAGTGGGGGCGGGGAGTGGTGGCTCACCAGACCCCTCCACCTCACCAGGGTGGGAAAATGCAAATTCTTAGTTACTCAGAGTTAGACAGGACCTTGGGGAGAGAGTTGACAGCACACAGTCCAACCTCCAGTCTACATGGACCATCAGCCAGCCGCTACCTAAATGAAACTCCCTTCTCCTGGCTTACTTACCCAGGACAAAAAGAACATGGCCAAATGACTCTGTGTGTGGCAAAGCTCTTTGAAAACTTGAACATGCTGCATAAGTGTGTGGACTAAATAATTGCTATTAGACCACTATAGGAGGAAATGAAACATAGATATAGACAGACATGGATATAGATATATAGATGTAGGTATATAGATAGGCAAGTTTGCCAAGTACAGTTTTCTCATCCTCACTTGGGTTTGGCAGTGCCAGTTATAGGACTTACAACCTTGGCTCTCTCTCCCTTTCCAGTCTGTGTAAGACTAAGGAAAAAGAAAAGTGGTGTGTCCACTGTTGGACAACTGTGCTAGAGACAGCGGGTCACCTGGACAGTTATCAGAAGGGCTGATGAGGAGGTGAAAATGCAGCTGGGACAGTGTCCCCTTCCCAGCTGGGCTTTTTGTTTTCCCTGATCAATGATAAATACACTAGTGTTTAAAACATTTGGACAAGGTGCTTGCCTATCATCACTTATAGCCAGAAATCACATTGATCCACATAGAGACCTGGGTTTCACATTGCAGGAGGAAGGAATGATCTTAGCCGGGAGAGGCACAGCGTACCCTAAAATTTCAGGCAATCTGGACGGGAGCCATGGAGACAAGCAGAAGTCGGCTGCAGATTTTGATCTCTCTCTCTCTCTCTCTGGGGCTTTTGCCTGCAGGGGGTGCTTGTTCCCGTGTGCTGCACACAGGGCCCCATTGCCTGTGCCACCCACCTGTCAGCAGTGCCTGTGCCCTCCCTGCATTGCTCTGCAGTGCTTTTGATAGCTGGCCCCAGCCACTCCAGCTCCCCAGCCCCAGCTCTGTATAGTTCGCCCCCTCAGCCTCTTGGAGTTCTTGGTTTTTAAATCAGGGCCTCGGTTTGGTCAGCTCCCTGGGGGAGTGGGAGTTCCAAAGACAGGCCCATCAAGCCTCTTTTAACTTTCTCCCCCTGAGCAAGTGACAGAAAATGCTGACAAGAATGCCAGCTTTACAATGGATAATGCCCCTTTCAGACAGGACCAAGTTTCCACTGGCCGCTCTGGAGGGCATGGCATGTCTGGCCCCCTCAGCAGAGACCATTGACTCACACTGAGTCGCTCTCACCTCTGGCCCCTTCTGTGTGCCCAGAGGCATAAACTCCACCTGGTGTCCAGGCTGGAGCAGCATAGCCACGATGGCTGATGGAGCCTCCCTGGCCCACACACCCAGAGCTCCTTGAACCACAGCACTAGCCAACGTTGCCAAGAAGCTTCAGAATGGTTGCCGTTACTTGGGGACCCCGTCACTGCCCCCCAGCCTCCTCTGGGGCACGGTCACGAGAAACAACTCCCAACGGAGTGCAAGAGCTTAGATGGGAACAGGGAAAGCAAGTTTTGAGTAGAGAGGGATACCTGGCACTTAAAGATCACAAATAGGGGAGGCAGCCAAAGGATTTTCACACCATAGTCAATGTGAGGGTCTGTCTCTACCTTTCTTTATATCTCACATTCATCTAGTTGTTTACAGAGCTCATTTGATCTCAAAAATCTGAAGAGCAGGCATCATCATCCCCGTTCATTAGATGTGCAAACAAGTTGAGAGGCTGTTTGTGGCTGTCCCCCACACACGTCTGGTTGTCTGGCATATGAGCACGCCCATCAAGTTGTTGGTGCCCCCGTATGCTTCAGGGAGGCAGCCCACAGGAAGCCTGGAAACCATGGAAAGAAGACAGGACTTCCTGCTCTTGAAAATCCACCTGGAACCTGCCAGCTGCTGGGTCCTGGGGCTGACCCTATGCCTTAGCTGGCAATGTCTTCATAATGTGTAAAGCCTCATTAATTCAGACTCCACTATTTCAGAATGTGTGATTATCCAAGCTCAGTTGCACTTAGCTATATCTTTGAACCCCCATAAACAAATGGACCAGGTACAGATCCATACTGCCTGTTTAAACTACTTAAGTGAACAAATCAGTTTTAAGGGCTGTAGTATATATATTTCCTGAGTTGCAAAATTACTCTAATTTTAAGTGAGTTTGATGTGCCCAATAAAACAACATTCTATTTTAAAATAGCACATCTAATTCCAACTTCTGAACAATTCAAAGGTGCTTTTCAGGTATTAAAGAATTTCTGCCGTTACAATTTATAGAACTGGTTTTAAAATATCAATTTATCAATGTATTACTTGGCAGGTTGTTACTTTGCTTCTCTGAGCCTCAGCTTCCTCATCTGTAAAAGTGAGATAAGAATTGTACCTCTGAGTTGTAAGGAATGGGTGAGACAGTGTCTGTGGCTCAGGGCAGGTGCTCAGGACATGGCAATGCTCATCTGAAGGCCAGCTGCATCATGAAGACGCAGCCCTAGCTCTGGACAGGAGCCCCCAGATCTTCTACCCCTAGCTCATTCCCTAGCTCATTTCTTACAGTCTCCCAAACTGTCTCATGTGCACAGATACACCTCATTGAGTAACAACCCCCAACTCGCCTCCTTTAGGAAATAAGAAAAAAAAGTTGTCCTAGGCAGTCCTCCAAAACACTCTTTATTGGCAGTGCGTCATTTCTCTTCCCCCTCTAAGCTGAGAGTTGCTTTCAGAAGGGGACGCCTGGTCTCTCCTACACTGCAGCAGGACCAGGGATGGGGGTGAGGACTCCTGGGAGTGCCCCTGGACATGAGAACTTCCTAATCTTCTCCCACACAGGTGGGCATTCACGCTGATCATCATCTCCTCCTACACGGCCAACCTGGCTGCCTTCCTGACTGTGCAGCGCATGGATGTGCCCATCGAGTCAGTGGACGACCTGGCTGACCAGACCACCATCGAATATGGCACGATTCACGGAGGCTCCAGCATGACCTTCTTCCAAGTAAACCAATTTGCTTGCTCACTAACCTCAGGAATTGGGCAGAACAAAGTTGAGATATCTGCCCACTGCAGATAAAAACATCTCTCCTCATCCCATGATCTTTTTCAAACATCTAGTATGGAGATTCACATGAGTTTATTTTTCTCCTGCTCCACAAAATACCCATGGAATGAGGTCCCAAAAGCACTTTGGGTTAATGTCAGCCTGTTCAAAGGTGTTGTACATGAACAATTAGTGGTAGTTGACGTGATTTCAGGTACAATTTAGCAGAACTATTTTTTAATTGCATTAGTTTCATATATATTTTTAATGAGTATTAGAAAAAATAAATGCAGTACATCTAATATGTACCTTTATGTATATGGCTGTATAGGATAAGACTAATGTATATATTTAGATTTTTTCTAAGTTAGTTAAATTTTACAGGTAGATACATCCAGATTAGAATAATAAGCAAATGACTAAAGTTAAGGAACACCAGACTAAAAATGAACTGGTTTTACTGATCACAGACTAGATAGACTCAGATCAGGACCCTAGTGGCTTCTTTGAGGTGCCCTTGCACAGCTCGGGAGCAGGTCCTGCCGCAGTGGTGTGCTGACTCACAGGCGAAGTCACCGATCGCCGTGGCTGGCAGAGCTGGGCCAGACAGAGGAGTAGTTTTCACATGCTTTAGGATCTCTAGGGAGGCAGACTTCCCTTACAGTTAATAGGTGTCTAACCAACCAAGTTCATTTTCATATGAAGCAAGTTCAAGGCCTTCAGATTTGTTTCCCATGCCAGCCTCAATGCCTGATGACACAAGGAATAGTGATGGCATCACGCAAACACAGGGTTTGGCTAGGCCCCCAGAATTCTCTCAGTCTTATTATTGTTTGTGATTAGTTGTCTAATAATTAGTTTAGAGTTGATAGATAAATGCTGACACAGCTCCTGAAGATGGTGTCTCTTTAGAAGTCCTGCATGAACCTGAGCTCACTGCCCCCAGCCTGAAAGACAATGAGGGACACGACCAGAATGTCCGTTTTCATTTGTGTCAGAACTCAGGACCTGGCAACGGAAGCCCTCTCTAGGGCAGATGAGGCTAAATCAGTTGCCAGCCCATCAGGCAGAGGGCTAGTTCCTTCCTTATCTTTCTATGAGAGGTTAAGGGCACAACTCTTTTTCCCACCATCATGCAGTGTCAGTTGAGAGATGATGGAAAAGGAAAAGGTTATTGACTATAATAAGGTGATTGAGTAGCAGAAGGGCCAGCATTTTAAGGTTCACTTAGATTCTCTCCCTTTCTATACTATCATTTCCTTTTTCTCTTCCAAATCCTGCTTCCTTGTGTTTTTTTCCTAGAATTCCCGCTATCAGACCTACCAGCGCATGTGGAATTACATGTATTCCAAGCAGCCAAGTGTGTTTGTGAAGAGCACAGAGGAGGGAATTGCCAGGGTGTTGAATTCCAACTACGCTTTCCTCCTGGAGTCCACCATGAATGAGTACTATCGACAGCGAAACTGCAACCTCACTCAGATTGGGGGCCTGCTGGACACCAAGGGCTATGGGATTGGCATGCCAGTCGGTATGCAGCAGAGGAACAGCCTCCTTGGGTAGCTTCATCCGGGCAGAGTCAGAGTAGCTAGAACCACTGAATGCAGCACTGAATTCCACAACCCTGTTTCTAAGAACCAGTGTAACAGTGACGTTAGGTGGGCATTGTTGAGACTTTTTTTAAAAGAGCAAACCCACATACTTCCACTAATCAGTGATGAGTTCTCAATCCTTAATTACTAAATGGCTAATTGAGGAGTTATTAATTAATTAACTATTGAGGGCATATTGTTGCCCTTGGTAGATTTTTCAGGCCTTTTGTTTCCCCTCTCCTGCTTCCTGCCAGTTGGCCATTTCTCTGTAGAGACTGAGACCTCTACTAGTCATGGAAAGGAGAAGGAAAAGGCGGTAAAACTCAAATGAATTAATTTGGCTCTCAGTGTCCCTGGTGAGAGTTTTACTATAAAAGAAGACTGACGAGATTGGATGAGAGGGCTTTCAGAGCATCTGTGGCCCTCACTGATGCACCTGCTCCAAATTGGCAGATGTGGGAATGGTGGAGAACCCTGGTGTTCAGCTTGCTGACTGTGCCATCTGGTTGGTATCAGGGATGGGGATGTTTGGCTTCCAGAACGTTATCCCAGCTCTGCTATCTAAAGGATATTTGTGCTTCAGGCCTTCCTCTGCTGATAGTACCTCTACTGGAGATGAGGGGAAATTTTGCAGCTGCTTGTCGTGATTTTGGAAGGGATCTGAATTGTTCTCCAGGTGATTTGGACCTGGACCCTTCTCCACACACCGCTGAGAGCCACACTGCAGAGAGCTGACACCATCCAAGGCTGTCCTCAGATCAGCAGCAGGGGCAAAAGCAGGGATTCAGGCAACCAGGTCATGTGGGAAATTGACATAGAGAGTGTGCCCCTCACATATCTTTTCTTCTGACCTTCACCTTGCTCAGAACTCTGTACAGTATAGGCTTCACATTCACCTGTCCAGTATGAGAGCGTGAGTTCAAAGTCAGGCAGACCTGGGAATGCACTCTTATTGCTGGCTATGGAACCATGTTGAGGTTATTGAACTTCTCTGAGCCTCAGTTATCCCACTTGTAAAATTAGGCTTCTAATACCTACTGTATAGGATTAATATGAGGGTTAAATCTAATAATCTAGCCAGGTGTCTTACCACAGTGTCTGACAGCCAATTTTGGGGATCATTGGTGCCTTCCCCTTTTTTCTATAGTTCTCTATGTTATTTGATAAAAGCAGATAACTTCTTAAAGGCTGATCAGAAACCAAGCCAATTAACAGAGGTAATAATATGACTCACACTTGAACTCTGTAAACTCTGACACCAGCAGGCTTATAAACTGGAGGCCTCACTTGGGGCACTCACAAACCTGCGTACCTTCCACTTTCCATCATGTTTTATTGATGTCCATTAATATCACAGACTACTTACCCCTTGCAGAAATTTATTGGCTGACATTTTGTTTCAAGGACATGGAGTGAACCACAAAATGAACTTAAGGTGCTCCTTGATAATACTCTAGCAATAAACAAATTTAATGCAAATGTCAAAAGTTTCAAAAGTCTTCATGAAACAAACTGATCAAGAATTAACATAAAGCAGATTGATTCTAGAAATGTCCATCAATAGCCAGGGAAATGGAGAGAAATGCATTTGTACAGTATCTAACATGATTTTATTTTCGCATGTACTGTCCTAGTTAATCTCCCCACTGTAAAGTAGACGTGGCCCTTCCCATTCTTGAGGATGGAATTGAGATTCAGAGCTGAAGAGTCACTTGTCCAAGGTCCCAGAGCAAGCAGAGAAATAAGCCTAAGCCTAGGATGCCTGTCTCCAAATTCAGTACTGCACTTACCAGGCAAGGAGAGGACGGGCAGGCAGGGCAGCTGTGGAGGTGTCTGGGTTCTCAGGCCAGGCTGGGATGAGCCGTGCGCAGTCCACTGATATGACGGTATTTAGTTCCAGCTGAGGTTCTGTCTGGGAAAGACAAGCCTGTGTGTCATTCTTAAGCTGGAGGTAAGGGCATAACTATAGAGAAAGCAATGTGGTTGGGCCCAGGGAAATTAGGAGAAACAGAACAAAGAGTGCAATGGGAAATTAGCCAGGTGATTTAGGAGATAAGTAGGCAAACACAGAGTAAGTGGAATAATCCTTTCATGGGACCCAGGACATGCTGGTGAGGTTTGGCTGAAAATGCCTACAAAACTGTTTGAAATGCCTTGCTGGCCTGGACAGTTGTCTTCAAACCTGGAATGTTCATTAGTCTGCCACCTAACACCATCTGTGAGTTCAAGTAGCTCTTCCCTGCAGATGTGTATTAAGTGTCTACTGTTCCCGAGGCACTGTTGATATGCACGCAGACCAGCTTCGTTGATGCACTTGGTGCTGCAGGCCTAGAATTCGCATACGCCAGTGAAGTTTTATCTATAGAAGGAAAGGTTCTACTTGTAGAGTCCTGGATGTCGGAGCCCGGAGAGCTCTGGGAGCTACACTAGTTCCCTGCCTGTCAAAATGCTGTTCACAGCCCCTCAGCAAGCAGCACCTTGGCAGTTAGTAGAAGTGCAGACCCACTGACTCAGAGAGTGCGGGTCATCAAGGTCTCCAGGTGATCTGTGTGTATGTCAGAGCTTGAGGGTTTGAGAATTTTCAACACGGCCTTTCCCTGGGGGTATCTATCCACATCAGTCCTTCATCGAGCTTGGGCAAGAAAATGGGTGGCTTATTTGGTCTCTAGCCCTTTGGGGATTTTTCTAATAATGCAGACCTCAGCCTGTGCTAGGGCATCAAGCCTTCCACTGTTTCATTCAACCTGTTTTTGTGATTAAACCTAAATTCTAGAACCAAAGCTCCTTGACCATATTCCAGAAAAATTAAAAAAGAATTGCACTGAACAGAGCCTTCTGTGTTGGGGGGTGGGCCTGTGAACAGAGTATGGATGAGCCAGTGGGTTCTAGGCACTCAGTAGGTAGCTGTAAGGGTTTGGGTGCCTGGTCCCTGAGTTCTCCACACAGATGGGGGAGAGGAGGTGTCACCACACTCTTAGGTGGCTCTATCTCACTGGGGGCTGCTCGGGGCAAACAGTTGTCAGGGGTAATGTAGAAGAGGTATAAATGCCAGAGAAATTAAATAAAGTAGAAAATAGACAACTGCCCAACTGAGGATTTATGTCACAAATTTCCCTCCTTGGTCCCCCTGGAGGCAGATGGGAAGTTTTGCAACCAGCTTCTTGCCTGGCGCAGGTTAACCGATGGTGGAAAGTGGTGGCCCAAGGGTGGGGAAGCAGGGTGCCTGGAGAGCTGTCACTGGACCCATGCTGGTGTCTCAGTTAGGGAACCGGCCAGTCAGCATGGACACAAGGGAAGTACAGTGCCCTGGGCCGTGTGAAGCAAAAACCCTCTTCCCTATGAAAGCACTCAGACAAGCACAGAGGAGGGCAGTGCCCTGGGGACTGCCCCATCTGTCACTTCATGCCTCCCCCTTGGCTCCCTGGCAGGTTGGCCAGGAGGTTTCCTGGGAGAGGGGCACAGTGTGTGTGAGAGGGCACTCACAGCCTGCATTCTGGGCTTTTTTGCCTCCACAGGCTCAGTGTTCCGGGACGAGTTTGATCTGGCCATTCTCCAGCTGCAGGAGACCAACCGCCTGGAAATTCTGAAGCGTAAATGGTGGGAAGGGGGTAAATGCCCCAAGGAGGAGGATCACAGAGCCAAAGGTAAGCGTGTCCAGGGCCTCCCCTCGTACTCTAGAGACCCACAGGGCCTATTTCTGTGTACACGTTCCAGCTAATGACTTCAAAGGCGTATGGGGAATACCCTTGGATGGAACCTGGGGCTAAACTGCGACTGGCTGGTGGTCCATCCTATCTCAGGGTCCTGGCATATTGCAGTTGTCCAGTGTCTACCTGGCTCACAGGCACTGGAGACTACACTTACCCCACATCTCCTGAATCCAGCCACCTCTTAACCCTAGTACCACCACTTCCCCCTGGCTCTTGCCCTCATCACCTAAGAACCACACGACTAAAACAGCCTGTTTTTCCCAAATTGCCCCCCTATAGTGCATTCTCCACCAGCAGCTGGAATGATTCTTTCTAAGATGCGAGTACAAGTGTGGCATCAGTCTGCACAGACCTTCCAGTGGTGTCCCACATCATTCAGAGTTAAGATCAAGCTTTCTGTAGCCTCAAGCCCCTACCTGATCTGCTTCTCCCTTTTTCTTCTCTTCCCCAAGCCTCCCAGGTTGCAGCCCCCTCAGAATCTGTGCCCTTGTTTCCTCCCAGCCTCCCGAAGGACACTCCCTCAGCAAGAGCATCCCTCCCCACCCACACAGGTCTCCCCATCACCCGAACCCTGTTTTATGTTTCTTCCCAGACTTCATCACTATCTGATATTACATTGTTCATTCATTTATTTGTCTATTCCCACGTCCTCTACCAGAATATCACTTTTCATGGAGGCAGAGTTTGTCTTTTTCACAGGGCTGTCCAAAGGGTCTGGTACATGGACAGTTTGTTGAATGAATGAATGAATATTAAATCAGGCTGAATAAAAAGCAGACACTGACTGACATATGTAGTTAAGAGTCCCTGAGCACCCAGGGGAACACATATCCTGATTTGCCCAGAATAGTCCCAGATTATACCTGTTGTAGATCGGTTAACTCTTGTTACTTATTTTTAGAACCCTGCTCACTCTCAAAATGTCCTGGTGTAGACAATAAATCATATAGCTCACCCTAGTAATCTACTACAGCCTTGCCAAAATATACAACACATTTACCTATACATTCTCTCCCCTAGGAAGGCAGCAGAGCAGTAAAATGGATAATAATACCGTGTGCTTCCCTCTCTGCTCAGCATGATGAGACAGTGAATGAGTGACTTTGTGTTCCCAAGTATCTATGTGGCTCTCTATTCTGCAAGGAGGGATCTCAGGAATATGGACCTATGTGGGCAAGCCCTTTGTAAGTTAGAGGAAATGCTACCCCTCCCATCAGAGTTACCTAGTGAGGCCACACACATCCTTCCCGGCTGCCCACTCCCCAAAGATCAAGTGTGGGGGACATTACTCTGTTCATTCAGAGAAAAAAAGTGGGGAGGTACAGAGAAAAGTATCAGGAAACTTTTGTGGGTTGGATAGAATGAACTAGATGTTGACGGTGCCCAGGACCTGAGTAGGGAGGGAGGGTACTGCAGGGAGTAAGCACCTTGAGGAAAGGCAAGGAGGCAGGAATTAGTGCAGTGGGCAGGGCTGTGAGCAGACACTGTAGGTGTTGCAGGTGGAGCAGAGAAAGATCCCCATGGAAAGAGGTAGGCTGCCTCCAGAATTTATGCTACGGAAGGTATGGGTGGCAAAATGCTCCTCCACCACCTCTTCCCCGCCAAAAAAGACACATGGACTGAAAGCATTCTAAATCTGACTGGACCTGGAATAGTCAAAATGAAATGAGATTATTTGTAAGTTGACATGTGTTTCTGTGATAACAGTGAACTTGAGAGTGGTAGGAAAGAGCCATTCTACCAAGAAAATGAGGAAGGAAACAGTGTTAGCTATTGATCTGGAGAAATCTAAAAATAGGAATGGAGGGGTGGACGTGGGACCTGGGCCAAAGAGCCCAGGTCCTTCCTCTGGCTGATCAGTGGCAGCCTGCGATCCTTACGTACACCATCTCCCCACAGGGTACTGGTTGCCTTCTGTGGCTTTGGACAGGGCCCTCAGTGTAGCATACTATGTTTCTTCGTCTCCTTGCCTGGATGATGGCACCTTAGCCAGGGTCCCAGTCACATTGGCTTCTATGTGCCTAGCCTCCACCACAGAGCCTAGCACATGGTAGGTATTCAGTAAGTGTTTGTGGGGTGTGTGATCATGCTGACTGATAGCTAGTAAAAACAACCAATCACTGTGTTCTCCCAGGCCACACTAAAGTGACAAATGAAACTGTGCTTGTAATCACCTTCCTCAGCAGCCTTTATACCCAGAGTTTTCTATACAGTAGAGCAACCTACCTCTGAACCACCTCTGAATAGCCCACTGAACATGTGCAGATGAGGGAGTCTGGAGCAACACAGCCACGTCCTCAGAGCCTCAGCAGGTGCGGGGAGTTCCACCAGCCCCTGCTGGTGCCCCACCACATCATCAGCTTTCCTTTCTTTTACAAACCTGATCCTGTCTGATCTCTGGAAGCTGGTTTCCCCTTGAGAGTCACCACTACGTTAATCCCATCTCCCAGGTTAATCCCACCTCCCATCTCCAACCCCTAAACCTCACCCCAAGTCCTTCCTTTTCGTGCACTTCTTTACTACATACACTTCTAGTCCTATGGAGAAACAGTGGTGAACTGGCAAACACATGGGTATGATGACGTAGGATCTGGGTACCTTAAAGTTTTCACTCAGGGCCTTGATTTAGATCATCTCGCTCCCATTTTACATGTCACCCAAAATGCAATGGACTCTTTATTTTTCCCACCCCACCCCCCAAGAATGGAACTCTTCAAACATTTACCCTCCTGTATCCTGTTGCTTCTGTTGATAGCGACTAGGATGGTTCTCTTCCCTGAGGCAGTTTTTAAAATATATTTTATTTTTAGAGAGAAGGGAATGGAAGGAGAAAGAAAGAGAAACATCAATGTGTGAGAGAAACATCAATTGGTCACCTCTCGCATGCCCCCGGTAGGGACCTGGCCCACAACTCAGGCCTATGCCCCAACTGGGAATCAAACCAGCAATTTTGGTTCACAACTGCTATAGCACACAACCCACTGAGCCACCCCAATCAGGGCTTCCTTGAAGTAGTTTTGACAGGATTGAAGACCATGGGCACTGAGTCACATAGACTCCGCTTCATAGATGTCCTTGTTGTATACACTACAAAAGGTGAACCTCAGTTTCCCTTAATGGAAAATAGAGGCAATAATAATAATTCCACCTTCAGGGCTGTTATAAAGATTGAAGAAGTGACAAAGGAAATGCATGTTTCGTTTATTCTGAAATCTCAGGGTAAAGAGCATTAAAGCACAATGAGAGGTCTAAATAGTATTCGCAAGCCACAGGTGTACCTACCTGTTCTGTACTCCTTAAGGCTAGACAGCTCTTCCAAAATCAGCACTTAGGACATTCTTTTTGTGTCTGTTGATCTCCGTCTCTCATTGACTATGAGAAACTCAGGGAAAGGGACTGTGTCTTATTTACTTTTGTATCCCAGTGACCAGCATATCATCTGTCATCAGTATCTGAGGAAAGAATTAACAACAAGTAAATGAAAGAATGAATGAGCAGACTCATCAAGGACCCCAGCCTGACACTACATCCACACTCATCCTATGTCTGTTTCCTCCCAAACAGGAACACTGACACCTGAGGTATTGGCATCAAAAGTGTTTGTTCACATAGTCCCCACTGCATCCAACAAACACTGTAAACTGATGCAAATCAGGCACTGTGCTAGGTTCTGAGATGATGAAAGGAATAAGATATGGCCCTACTCTCAAGAGGTTCAGAACATAGAGAGAGGCACAGATAATCTTTTAATGGTTCCACTGTGGGTCTGCTTAAATGAAGAAAGTGCTCTGAAGCCTAGAGGAAGAAGTGATTAATTCCAAGCTAAGATCAGGGAGTGCTCCACAGAGACAATTGGCCTGTACCTCAAAGCATTCATTAAGAGTCACTGTTTTAGGAATGTTGTGGAACACAGTTGTTACACTTGGAACTTGCTCTGGATAAGTTGGATGAGGTTGGAGCTAACTGGGCATTCAAACCTAGGTAAAGGCATTTGGGCTTCAAACCAGCATGTCCCAGACTTTCCCATAGAAGGAATTAGTAGCAGAGGAAACTGAGCATGCACTCTTGGGATCTGGAAACATAGTATAAAGCAGCCCTCCAAGCTTGGAATTTTCTGAAAGTGTTCTGCTTTGTCCTAAAGATACATGTGAATTTTGCATATGACAATGTAATGCATGCATGTTAATTTAATGTAAAAACATTTTTCTGACTTAAACTGGAAGTAAAACCAGCACTCCAGGAATAGACTCCATAACCATCCCAGAGCTCTGCTTGCGCCTCAGCACAGTAACACCACACTGGACTAGGTGTGAGTTCCTGGCAGCAGAGGCACAAGGTCTGGCTGAGATGGGCATGATGGAAGCAGGTGCTGTGGGTAGAGTTCTGAGCTCTCATGGCATTCATGGTCCTAGGAGATAATCATCACCCCGAGAAGAACACAGTCAAAGGGCTTTCAGTTCCCAAAGAAGCTCTTAAAATCCACAGCAGAACAAATGTTCTTAGAGCTTAAAGTATTCAGTTTGCTTGAAAAATATAAGCTTGGTGTAAAGTTGACAATAGAAGTTAAAGAATGAAAAGAATAGAAGAGCCAGGCCACCGCATCTGCACACCAGGCACTAAACGGATGCGCTGGTCAGCACAAGCAACTTCGGAGCAGGAAAGGATATGTTTGAATGTGGCAGGTCCCTCGAAGCCTTGTGTCCTGCTGGGACAGGAGAGTGGTACATAGAACTCCTAGATTAGTTGAGGATTCCAAGAGAGAAAGAGATTTTTGCTGGAGTTTGGCAAGCCCCAGGAATAGGTGTCGTGCTACGGTGCACTGAGAACATGTGGGATGGCACATGGGCCCCAGGTAGAGAGGGCCCAGGGACCCGTCTGTGTTTTCCTGGGCTCCAGATGACAACATGGGAAGTCAAAGTGGAATCTAGCATTAGGACCAGGTCCCTAACCCCATTCCCAAGCCGTTACACATAATCTCCTTTCCAGTCTTAGACCTGAAAAACACTCTGGAGTAAAGAGGGAACAGAGAAAACACTGCATGTAACTGAATTTAAAACCAAAGTGACTGAGAAGTCTCTGGGGCAATTAAGTGGAAATGAAAATTTGAGGTAGATATTCGGTACATTTGTAGGAAAATTGTTATCATTTTTGTAGAGTGGCTTGCTTTGGAGATTTTTCCTCATTCCACAGAGGTTAAGAAGGACTGATCTGACATCAGAGTTCAGGACGGGTGGAGAAGAATGGCAGACAGAGATCAGACTCCCAGGGAAGATGGAAAAGGGAGCAGGGGGCTTCTCTCCTCTTCTTACTCGGGGACCAAGTGTTCTGACTGGCAGAGAGAAGGGAACTGAGCCGAAGGGAAGGGAAAGTAAATAGTGGGAACCATCCTGTCCAAGACCCAATACTTCAGAAGACACTTGGGTTCTGTCAATCGGCCAACATTTTCTTGCCTCTCCGCAGGTGTTCTTTGGTGCCAGAGGATGAGCTCCATGAACAAGTAGCGAGAGCCAGGCGGGCACTGTCTAGGAGACACACGAGTCCCCATCAGAGCCAGGACTTCCACTCCCATCCCAGCTACAGCAGCTAGTGCCAGTTTAAAGCAATGGCCCCATTTCTGCCAAGGCCAAACCCAAACATTATTGAGAGGCTAAAGGCTTCCTGGCCAAGCCAAGGAGAAGCATAACTAGCCTAGAAGGAGAGGTGCCATTGCTTAGCCAAATTAGCAGTCAGACTTAGGCAACAGAATTCCTTGTGCAAGGGACCCCCTGCTGTGCCAGAAGTTCAGACCCAGCATGACCCCAGAGACCTGTCCCTTAAGGTCTTTAAATGGTCGGTCCCCTGGAAGGCAGCCAGCCACGGGTATTGTTCACATTGAACAAAGAGGTCGTGTTAGTTAAAATGCTGTCTAAAGCAGATCTCTTTGTGATGTAAAACTGCTTTCACAGGTGCCCAAAGCAATGAGAAAAACATGGAACGGGCAGAGAGATAGAGGCAAGGCAACTATGAGAGGGTCCTTTACTCAGAGACCTGAAACTGAGTGTGGCTGGCTATAGGTGCTTGGTTTTAATTAGAAAGTACCAGACCATATGTGGTGCCTGATACAAACCTTTTCTACTTTGTTATCCTATTAAAATGTGAGAAATTTCAAAGAAACATTCAAGTACTGTCCCACTTCTAACCAACATTACAGCTCCAACACCATTGCCAAACTCTGGAGGAACATCCTAACGTTGGCTATGATGCCATCAGTCCCTAGTCTGTGCCAGGTCTTATTTGGCTCTGGTGAGAACCACAACAATACCCCCTTGCTTCAACTGTCCCCATTTCTCTGTCAGTAGCTCAGTGACCTTCATGCACAACTAGAAAATGAAATGGCAGATTATGTGGAAGAATGGAGAATTACAAAAAAAAGCAGGCTTTGTTCCAAGCTGTTTTATTTTTCTTCTGCCTTTTCTCTTCCAAAACACTTATTTTATTTATTTTCTCACTCAACTCCTATGAAAATAAATATCACTGGCCACTCATAGATGCCAGCATCCCAATTCACTGGGATTGGGTTGCTGAAGGCTTGCAGAACAATTGCTAGACAAAAAGGTAGTAGGCAAATTTCAAGGAAATTAAATACTTTTATCTTGAAAAACATGAGCTCACAATTCAGCTTCAAAGGAACACAAATACACCACCAGGCTGTGAAAATCGGGATCCCTTTCAAGGGTGGAAAAGAGGCAGGTGACACTCACAAAATCCTTAGAGAGCAGGAATTTGGCAACTAGCACAGCTGGAGAATGAATGGGTGAGACATCTCAGCAGGAGTGGGGGCAAGTGACTGGGGGTGGGAGGGGAATTCTGGGGATGTTTTCCTCTTCTCAGGTGACCCAGCCTGATTATCCTGGTTTTCTGGTTTCTATGGACACAGCCGAGACTGGAAACCCAATATGGGAGTTCAGATAGTGTCTTAGGCGCTTGCAGAGGAAGCTTCTCCTTAATCAAATCAAATTCATCGTCAAGAGACAGAAAAATTCAAGGGGGTGCCAGAAAACATGATTAGGAATAGAGGTAAAGGAGATCTCAGTGTGCGGGCATCAGAGGAGGTCAGCAATTGTAGACTGCAGCTCAACTCTGGAAACTGAGCCAGGATTAAGTCAACAAATCATTGATTCAAACATTTAATGTAATGTTCTCAAGGAGAGAAGGGGATTTTATCAGGGGAACTAACAGCTTCCCCGGTCACTCTGGGTTACATTGGGGGTGGGGGTGTCCCAGGAATGAATTCAGTCATGGGGTGCCAGAGGGAGTTCTGTAATTATGCCCCTGGTAACACGAGGGACCCAGGCTTCTGAGAGAGTCAGTATGGGGTAGGGGTCAGGGCTCTGGCTCTGGCTCTGGCTCCAGCTTCGGTATGAATCTGGCATTTCCCTGCCTTCGACATGAGCCCTGGGCCAGGTGCCTGACTCCAGGACCTGGGTTTTCCCACTCAGGAAAGTGGGGGTAAGGATAGTGCTGATATCATGGGGAAACTGTTAAGATTGAATTTTACTGTTTAGCATGGTAGCTTTGTTCACAGGAGACACTTATAAAGAACATTAGCCGAGCAGTAAGTTTTATCTAGATTTATCTTAGGTGTGAAAACTTTGGCAACTTACCTAAGTGCTCTGAATTTCCATTTCTTTAACTGTAAAATTTGGACAGTCCTTTACAGTGTTTTTTAGTGGTAATTGAACAAGATAAGGAATGTGTTTAAAAATGAAGTGGTCATAGTTTGATAAGTTGCAAAGTTCCTCTCCCATACTTTGTGTGTGCTAGATTACAAATGTTACTGAATTCCTCTCCGATCCCTTCTGCATTTCATGTACCTTTCCCTATTCTTCTCCGTCACTGTTTCCAGAAACTGCCAGGCCTAGTCAACAGGTGTCACAGTGAGTGAAAGAAGAGGTGGCCAGCCTCCTAGTCCTTGGCAAGGCAAACAGGATGAGTCATTGCATTTTCTGGGAAGGTCTTGTAGGTCAGCTCACACGTGGGCGTGTGAAGTTGCTATTTCCAACAAACAATTCTGTGGAGATGGGACCACTTAATATATTTACATGGATGTAGGTGAATGTGATTCTGAAATAGAAAGTACTTAAAAGTCATATTGCTCAAAAATGCATGTTCCTGTCAAATGTTTTCAATGGGAAACACTGCACAGAGCTTCGGCACCTAGTATAGTGCTCAGTTCATGGGAGCTCCTCAAAAAAGGGTGGTTGAGCATCATCAAAGAACGGAATGAGACTGGGGCACCAGTCTCTCCTGTCTCTGTACCTGCCTCAGTGGTCCCTGTGGCCTCTCCCTGCCTCTTTGCCTCCCAGGCTACAGCTAACCTTTCCTTGTTCAGAAATAACTTCCCTGTATCTCAGTTGCAGAGTTCTACTGTGCTACCTGAAGATATGCAAGGATTTTAAGGCCGGAGACATACATGCACCCAAATCCAAGAATGATCATTCACAGTCAGAACTGAGGGCAGAGCAGGAGGGTGGGTGGGTAGAGAATCAAATCTGCTCAAAGGCACTCCCTTCCAGGCAGCTGTTCCACTCTGCAGCTTTAGAAACAAATTTGTTCGTTTGGATTCGTCAACTGCCATTTGTATTTGTAGGCAGTTTGTATGTGACACCAGAGTTAGTATTTAACCAACTGTGAGTTTCCAGGGAGAGTTCAATTCTGTTTCACTTAATACAATCATACCACTGCGGCATGGCTGAGGCTCAGAGGCTTGAGTGTCAACAAAAAAATCTCAGTTTGAGAATCCTCTGTTTCAGTGGCTCCCATCTAAATAAGGGAAGGGAGGGGGATTAGACAGCTTTCCCTTGCAGGTCCCAAGGCATTTGTGAGTGCAGCAAAGGTCATGGTCAAGCTGGAGGGAGTCCACCCAAAGGCTCCTCTGAGTGGCAGCTATGGCTAGGGAAGTCATTGACTTCCAGGAGAATGACTAATGACAGTGTGGAATAAAAATGCTGCACTCTCTTAACACTTGCTTCCTACTCTCCGCTCCCCATTCCATCTGTTTCTCAACTCTGATTCTGCCAGCAGTCTATTCTTGCTCCCACTTTCCAATACATTCCTAAAGGCAGGAGTGGTGTACAAGGCTCACTCCTAAGGGAAGGAGACCACTCAGCCAGGAATCAGCACTCTGGAGCCAACTCCCAGGATTAGCATTCTGGCCCTGAAACATGAGAAGCTGGAAAAGAAAGAATGTGGGGTGTTTCAGTGACTAATGGTTTCTACAAGCATCCTGTTAAAAACTCAGGTCCTCCAAGAAGCTTTCCCTGATGAAACCAATGTTGGGCCAGCACAGACAACCTGTCTACTGAGGTCCCACCCTGTGCCCTCACAGCTGCCTGGGACCCAGTGCCGACAGACCATGATGTGTGATCCACAGCGATGTGCAGTCCCACCCTGGCCACACTTGGTGAGGTCTGGGCCATCTGCTCTGTGACCAGGCTGGGAGCACTCAACAAGCGTGGTCACACTTTACTATTATTCAAACAAAAGTTAATTGGGAATGAATACACATCACAGTATGGATCCCAAGCTTTTGATAATGCAAGCTTCTAAATCTGGAATGCCTTTATTCTCTTTTTTCTGCTCATTCTTTTCACAAACGCTCTCAGGCTCTTATTGGGTTTCAGTCACCATGATTGGAAAAAGACATGGATCTTCCCCTCATGGAACTCACAGGCTAATGGAAAGTCTGGATATACATAATTAAACTTGTGTATGAGGTCTGTCCAGAAAAGGTCCAGCTGTTGTTTATATAACGAGAATGGTTTATGTGATGTGGATGTAACCTGGCAGCCAAGGAGTGGACTGAAATGCACATATGTGAACAATGACGACTTCACTGTACTTGTCAGTGGGGGTGGTAGATGCTGTTGAGTAAGCATGTGTACTGTGTGGCCATTGCATTCAAAATGACTAAGCAAGTAGAGCCACAAATCTGCATCAAATTTTGCATTAAGCTTGAACATTCCTCCAAGGAAACTATTCAGATGATTCAGAAGGCCGTAGCTATGGGCACCTGGTGACTGGCAACTTCATCATGAACACATACTTGCTCATGCAGAGTTGTTTGGTGAACTATCAAATAACCTGGGTGACTGAGCCCCCCGATAGCCCAGATTTAGTGCCTTGCAACTTCTGGCTTTTCCCAAAACTAAAATTACCTTTGAAAGGGAAGAAATTTCAGATCATTGATGAGATTCAGGAAAATGCGATGGGGCATCTAATGGTGATTGGGAAAACTGTGTGAGATCCCAAGGTACCTACTTTGAAGGGGACTGAGTTGCCATTGTCCTGTGTACAGTGTTTCTTTTATCTTCTTCAATAAATGTCTCTATTTTTCCTATTACCTGGCTAGATACCTTCTGGACAGACCTCATATTGTTTTATGCAACATTAAAGTGGCACATAATGCTTTATCAGCAAAATACAAAAGCAGTGTAACTAAGAGAGTCAAGCAGCAACAGAAAACATGGCCCAGAGAAAATGTCTCTGAGGCTAAGTCTTAAAGGAGTGGTTGAGGTTTCCCAGGTGTGTGTCTGGGATGTGGGGATAGGTTCCAGGCAGAGTCCAGGCGCTAATAGCAGTAAAAGTACATAAAGTAGGAGCGATAATGATGTGTGGTGGGAGCTCTAAACTGTTCTGTGTTACTAGAGGATGTGTCACAGTTAGACTCTGCATTTCAGAAAGACCACACAGGCAACTTGGTGTAGGGAAGAGTTAAGGAGGACACAGCTACAAGCAAGAAAATATTTTTGGAGAATGCTGCAATACTGCAAGCAAGAGACAGAGAGGGGCCTGAACTAGGGAAGTGGTAGGAGAGATACAGATAAAATCAACAGGACTTGGTAAGAGCCTAGTGCATGAAGGAAAGGCAAGAGACTAAATGCAGAATTTTAAGGAGAGAACGTGCCTCCAAGCCAGCAGAGGTGACTGAGAAGATTGAAAGACAATAGAGAGCAATGGTTTCATTAAAAGCCATAAAGGGGTAGGATTGATAATGTCAAGTGCTATAAGCAGTCACTTAAGATCAGGACCAGAAATTTCCCAGTAAGTTAGAAATAAAATGTTCACTGGCAAATTTGGTGAGGGTGGTTTTAGCAGTGCAGGACAAAATTGCATGGGATGAGGAGTGAATAGGAAAAACAAAAGTGAATTCAGAACTGTTTCCGATACCATAGACAAGAGTACTCAGGACCTAAAAGTCTTTCCAGCACCCCAAATTATGTTTGAGGTCTGAAGAAAATTATTAGTTTCAAAATGCAAAAAGAAAGCTGCAAAATTAAATTAAGACAGACATGTTGAATTACATCTCTCTAACATGTGACATTGTTTTGACTAGTACTTTTTAAATTTAATATTTATAAAAACTTCATTACTTAGAAATAATTTGTATTAGATTTGTCTCATTTAGCACAAAGATTGCTGAGATTGAGAAATCACAGCTAATTATAAATTAGCCCTTTCTTTTCATTCAATCATTTCAGAAGCAAAATTTTTAAAATGCATTTAACATAAGATGCGGGTGCATTTTCTTCTACTTGCTTTTACATGAGTCGGGGTCTGCAAATGTAAGCATTTTAAGGGTTTTAAAACATCTTAAAATAGTTCTGATATAAATAACTGTTTCAAAAAGCTTGTCCAGGGAAGGAAGGACAGTAAGGGGGTGTTCACTAGACAGAGTTGGAGGGCAAGAAGGATTTTTCACTTTTCTTTGAGAAGGGAGGAACGTGAGTGTTCATGTGTACAAATGAAAAGAATAAGTAGAGAGGAAAGACTGAGGAGGGCCGGGGGTGACTCAGAGAGGCAGGAATGGGCCCTGGCGGTGAGGCAGGATGCCTGTTCTACAGAAACAAGAGGGCAGGTGGGAGGCCTTCAAGGGAGTCCTGGTCTTCTGTTCTATACAATGCAGTACTGTCCCAAAGTGGCTGGGGATGCATATACTGAGTATCTCCACAGTCACTCGGTAACTGTTTACCTGAATAGGTGGGCATCCTTGGTCACTGAACCTTCCCTGGGGCTGTCCTTCCAGACTTTCTCCACAGGGGCAGCTGGAGAAGCTAGGCCATCCATGATGCTCAGATGACATCCCAGTACCTCACTTCTCACCACCCTTACCCATGCGACTAGAGCATCTGCCTGCATATTCCAGCCAGACTCTTGGTGTATTCTCTCTTAAATGTTCCTATTGCCCCCGCCCCCACCCGACCCCACCCTACCCCACCCATGGATCCTGAAGTTCCTAGGGTCAAAAACATTCCGCCCAAATGGTCCCAGGTTAGAGAGGCATGTGTTCAAATAAACCCCAAGCACCTTTCTCCTCAAAGGTAGAAATCTATTCCAAACCCATATGCCTTCCTTGAAATTGAGTTTTAAAATAACCCCCTGTTTTTTATTATTCAGAAGAGGGTCTCATTCACACAGGTGGTCCAGAGTCGACTGTGTGCACCTGCAGACCAGAGCACAAAGTCCATTTGACACAGTCATTGTGTGAGCCCCCAGAGCCCTGGTAGCAGATTAGTGGGACAGGCAGGCACTGCACTGTGCTCTGTCACTTTAAAAACAAAGTAAAACCAACAGACACCCACTTGAGGCTTTGTGAGAGGAAACCCAAGGCTCCCTGATATGGCTATTTAGGGCTCTTTTTCCAGTGTTCCCAGGTGCAGAAAATAGTGTCAGGTCTCTGCTCCTGAATCATGGCTGAGCTCTCAGTGCTGTGGGAAGCGGGCTTTCCCTGACGCTGCTGCAGCACCGCCGCCCGCGATGGCACCACTGATTGAACAGTCAGATGTGTAAGCATTTCGGAATAGCACAGAACGTAAGCGAACTTCTTGGCATTTTCCTGGACAAATGATGCTTTTTGATGGGCTTCTTTAATACCAAAAGTAGCATTCAGTTAGTTAGCTAAACTTAATGTTTGACACTGTAGAAATGAAACAACCATATAATTTCACAGATGTTTATTGAGTATATTACATGTCAGGTGTCATGCTGGACAATGAGGGTCCAACCAGAAACTACGCCTGACTAAAAGGAACCTGCAGGCACATACACCACCTCTAAAAAAATACCAATGCTGGAAAGGAGTTACCTGTGAAATGTGCTTTAAAATACAGATTCTTGGGCCCCATCTCCAGAGATATGGGTTTGCTAGGTCTGGGGGAATAAGTAGGAACCTATATTTTAACAAACTTCCCAGGCAGTACTGATGGCAGGTAGCACTGGGAACCACTGGTCTGGTAGGTTAAGCAGTAAGATTAAGTTTTATTTTCCAATTTTGTATTTTAGTAAACAGATTTTTTTTCTAACTATAGTGTGGTTAAAACAATTGCTTTATATCAAGCAAACACATGAGTAATATTGACTAACATTTTTATGCAAATACTGGAATGTACAGGTATTTTGGTATCACAAGCTAACAGAAATTTCCCTGAGCTCTTTTCTTAAAACGATCCCCACCACCCACTCCCAGAGTCCCTTTCAGAAGCTCTTCACCAGTCTCCAGCCTTTGCAACTAGGTTCCCACTCCCTTCTTTTACTCCAGCTACACTACACTTTTTTTCAAAAGAATCATACTTCTTTAAGGAATATGTGCATAAAGCATCTATAAGTCTCAAGTTCTTGTCATTTAAGTGACTTTGAACATTTTTGGTAGAATGATTATGTCTTCCAGCTCTTTTACACTGTTTTTTTTTTTTTTTTATCACTTTCTTACAGGACTGGGAATGGAGAATATTGGTGGAATTTTTGTGGTTCTTATTTGTGGCTTAATCGTGGCCATTTTTATGGCTATGTTGGAGTTTTTATGGACTCTCCGACACTCAGAAGCAACTGAGGTAAACCTCCAAAGGGGTATGACCTATAGCGTTGGCAGAAGGGACAAGTTCACAGGCTTGTACACAGACAAGAGTCATTTCAGTCAGATCCTGTGAGATCCCACGGAAAGATGGAGAACCCACAGGACAGACCCAAGGGCCGGAGACCTGGTCAGTGTTTCAGCACCTATACTAGTCATGCAGCCACAGAAAGAGCATTGAACGCCCGGGGTTTTCAGATTCTTCCAGGACAGGGGTCCCCAATCCCTCGGGCTGCACACCTGTTAGGAACTGGGTGCAACAGACGCTCAAGCTCTCCTGAGCCCTGACTCCACCCTGCCCCTTCCATGGAAATACTAGTCCCCAGTGCCAAAAAGGTTGTGGACTACTGTTCTAGGAAACAGCCCAGCAAATGAATATGTGAAAAAAATTTAAGAACAATAAAGTCTTATGCAAGTATAATTTAAGATGTATCATTTTGAAGGAAAACAGCCAAAAGTACCAGCTTGCTAATGGAAACCATAACTTTAGTTCTTCCATCTTAAGTATATTTTCCACTTACAATTAAAGAGTGCTTAGTTTCTCTACAGCTTTGCTGGCTTTTCACTGTTGTCCACTCCTTACATGAATTCTACTTATTTATTACTTACAGAAAGAAAGATCAATTTGGTGTTCCTTTCCCTGTGAAGCCTTCTTTAACTCTCCTGCCTTCTTCCCTGGACCAGGAACGTTCATTATCCCACCACCTTTCCAGCACCAGTATGACCTGTGCACCGAGCACTTTCACACTGTGCTGTAATCAGGACTGTGTCTTTTATCTCTTTATTTCCATGAAAGGCACAGTCAAAAGATAGAAGTTGTTACATTCTTGTCACATGTAACAGATTAGGCTGGTGGTGGTGTTTTACCTGTTATAGTTATTATTAAAAGCACAGAGAAGTCAAATTTCTTGTGTAGAGTCTCTGCTATTTAGTACCAAGAGTTTGTTGGGAATTCAGACCTCAATTTTTGCTCAGGCCATATTTTTTAGATGATACTACTTCTCTGTAGCTGCTTCAAGAATCTACACATATTTGGTTACTCTCCCAATAGTAACCCTGCAGCCTCTTACCCCATAGCCTAGACGTACCTTGAAAAATCCAGTGAGGATTCCAAATAGCTAAAATGAAGAAGAGTAAGAGCTACCTTAGCTGTTTGGCTATGGTCAAACAACAGTCCTGTTGACAGAACCGGAAGACTAGAGGAAAGAACATGAAACAACAGAAGGCTTCTTCTGCCATTAGGGTCTGGCAAGGCCTCCTTTCCAGCACAGGGTAGACAACTAAACTGAGTATGCATGTTCTTTGGAGTGGATAAGTTTAGGTTCAAATTCTGGTTCAGCTATTTATTAGTCAAGTAACTTTTAGCAAGGTATATAACCTTTGAGCCTCCATTTTCACATCTGTGAAGTGGGAATGATAGTAGTAATGGTAGCAGCAGTCCAGATTCATGATTCTTTGTCCATAATTCTGAAATCTAAGAAGCTCAGAAAGTTCCACGTTTTTTATAAGTGCGTCAAGCAAATACATTTGGTGACAAAACTTGAATTGATGTGAAACTATTGTGTATGGTCTTTGTCCCATTCAGTGTGAAGGCACATGCATTTTGCCACAGAAATGTCAGTGTGTTTGAGTGTAGAGTCTGCCCCAGACCACACTGGGTGTGACACATAACAGTTGCATGTGTGTTGTATTACCTTCCTAAAATCCAGAATATTCTGAAACACAGCTGGGTTTTATGTCATGGGATGGGACCTGTAGGAGTAGCGTTGCAGTGGTTTTTGTTGCTCCAGTGATTGGAGTGCATCTTCTCCAGCTCTAACCACTCAATTAAAAGAAATGAGAATCGTTAGCCTGAGAACAGAATGTTTGTGCAGACGTGTAGCTTTTTCAAATACCCGATAGACTCACATGGAGTAAAAGGATTATTAATTTAGTGGACTTCTGGGTCCAAATTTAACTGGTGTTGATGGAAAATTTCTGAGAGCAGAAATTTTAACTCAGTAGACCCAAGCAGCATTTAATAGAAATGCAACAACAAACAAACAACAATGACAAAAAACAGGCAGGGCCTCTTTCCTATCCTGGAAAGGCCATCGTCTTTTGAAGGTGTTCTAACAAAGACTGGGCAAACCAGCTGGCAGTGCTGCTGAACATTATACTACGGCCTTTGAATATTAACTGGGAGCTGGGAGTGAGGAGATGGGTTGAAAGGCCTTCATATAATCTTCATATCCAAGATTATATATATATGTGTGTGTGTGTGATTCTGTGACACGGGCCCCAGGGGCTGGCTCTTAGAGGCTGGGCTGTGACCCCTTCGTGTTTTCCAGGTGTCTGTCTGCCAGGAGATGGTGACGGAGCTGCGCAGCATCATCCTGTGTCAGGACGGAGTCCACCCACGCCGGCGGCGCGCCGCAGGGCCAGGGCCCCGACCCCCAGGCCCCGAGGAGCGCCGGCCGCAGGGCACCGCGACTCTCAGCAACGGCAAGCTCTGTGGCGCCGGGGCCGGGGAGCCCGACCAGCTGGCACAGAGACTGGCCCAGGAGGCCGCGCTTGTGGCGCGCGGCTGCACTCACATCCGTGTCTGCCCGGAGTGCCGCAGGTTCCAGGGCCTCCGGGCCCGGCCGTCGCCCGCCCGCAGCGAGGACAGTCTGGAGTGGGACAAGGCCACCAACAGCAGCGAGCCAGAGTAGCCCTCGTGAGGCAGGACTCTCGGAGGCCAGGTAGGGAGGCACCAGGACCCGGCGGCGCTACTGGCTGTCCAGAGCCCGGACTGGAAAGCGTCTACACTTCTCTCCAGATTTTGGGTCCAGTGATTTTACAAAAGGATCAAGAGACCAACGCCCCAGCCAGAGACAGCGCCCTGGTCCGGAAGCCGGGTGCACCCAGAGACGTTGCCCCCCGAGTGGGGATGGGGCACTCTCCCACCAGACCACCAGGACCCCTCTTTTCCCAGTGAGCCTTTCCTTGCCGCCAAAGTGACAGTCTGGGGTGGGGGTCCTTCCCAGGCCAGTCCAGTGAATTGGTGGAATTTCCCACTAGGAAGGGGCCGTTGTACTCTGGGTCTAATTCTTACAAGAAAAAAAAATAAACTCAACAGGGAAGTTTTTCTTTTCTGGATTTGTATATTTTTGTTGATGTTTTGTTAATGATTTTCCCCTTTCCCCTCCTCTCCTTTTCTTCTTTGTTGTCTTCTCAATTCTATTCATTGTTTTTGTTTGCTTGTTTATCTGGAGGGGTAGACTGGGTTAGGGGACAGAAGTATAAATAATCCCTGATCCTCTTTCCTAAATTTTAGGAAATGGAGCGGCCAGCATGTCAGATTTCAGGTGCTGAACTCCCCTTTCTGTGTGGTGACGGGGGCATAAGTGTGGGAGGGAGAAGAGTCTCTGGCGGGAGGAAGAATAAGGGGGAGAGCTCAAACAAAAGTCCGTTAAAGTAGTGTTTAAATCCCCCCAAACTAGTTAACTGGTCGTTTACTCAGAGAAACCTTTGAATGGCTGGGCTTCTGCCCTCTTCATTCCCCCGCCCACTTTGGCTCTTTGTTTGGATCCCAGAAGAGTCTCGGTGGCTTCTTTCAATTTGTAGTCCAGGGGTAATGTGTCCTTTTCTTCTCTTTCCGATTTTCACTATGACGGGATTTGGTTCGGTCTTTTGTGATCTCTGAAGAAGAGAGACAGGCGAGAAGAGCGGAGCTCACAGGCTGTCTGGAGCCTTGTCTAAGGAGCAGAGAGGGAAGAGAATTTCCCACTGTGAAGTCCACTTCACAGGGGACGGCATTCACAGAAGACAAAGAAGGGCCCCCTGGCTGTGATGCACTGTTTGTCAACTGTATCTCTTTTGACCAAAGTCAGTAGCTGCCTGTGAAGACAGGCCCCAAGGCTATTATGGATTGGGTGATTTCTTGTTATTAGACATGAGACCTGGGTGCAAATGTGTGAGCGCACGTATGTGTTTATGAAATGCAAAGACCGTAAATAATTAAGAGTTTGCATGGTCCTGGGAGACAGGTGGGTCTCATAGCCAATACACAGGTCTGTGAACTGGCTATTCTTGAGTTCTAACCTCAGCTCGGATGGTAGCCCCCTTGTGTGACCTTAGCAAAGCACCGAACTTCTCTTCTGTCTGCAAAATTAGTTATGGATGCTCTCCAGGCTCTCAGAGAGCTGCTTGTTAGGTGTTTGCAGGAGCTGGAGAGCTCATCTGCTGGGAGGGGCGAGGCTTCCAACAGCTGCTTGACCTTTGCTTGTTTTCACCAATTGGGAGTTTCATGCAGAGAGTTTTCATTTTCTGATAGAAAACTTAAATTCTATGCAATTTATGATTGTAAACTTAAAAAGTTTAGAGGAAGCGGGAAATAAACCGCCGCTACCACCACTTCCACCACCACCACCACCTTCAATCAGATTGTCCTCACGTTGTTTCTGTTCTGAATGTACTAAAATAAAGACATCTTTGGAAGATGATGAGCTTCATCCATGATTTTGCTGTTTGGGTAGGTCAACATTCTCTTTGTGGCAGGACAATTAGAGCTGCCCCTCGGGGGGCCACGTGGTACCTCTGATTATTCCTATAAGAGATGCCAGTTTTGTCCTAGGCTGACCTTCTCTCTTGCGAATTTGAATTCTTTTTTATTTTTTCCTCTTTAAACACTAAATGACAGCAAGCTGTGCAGGACATGAGTATTTTTTTAAACCTTGCCTCAAGCCTTATGGGGAAAGGTGGATTTGGTGGGAAGGGCGCCCAGAAGCAGACCGCCGTGGACCCCAGGGGTGCCGCACTGCTCCCACCCACAGCTCCGTCCCTTGCTTCTGACAATGTGGCACCACATTCGGGACCACATTTGTGGTGGGAGGGGGTGTTTTTTTCTAAACACTCATTTTTATAAGTAAGATATCTTGATCAATAGCAAACCTTTTTTAATGGGTTAGTGAAATAAATGTTCCATGATTCATTTATGAAGTCTGTTCCTTTCGCCGTGTGGAACAAAGGTAAGAGCGATAGCACTGGGCAATTTCTGTTAGCTGTGGAGACCATCTCTCCACCCCACTCAAGCTGCTGAGTGGATCTGCAGCCAGCTGGTTCTCTTCCTTGGTTGGTCTCTATTTTTTACCTTGTTGGTTGTTGACTTTCTTTTCCATTCTGTATTTTCTATCTGACTCTGTATACTGTATAAAACAGTTTTTCGTGTCTGTTTATCTTTCTTTGACTGGAATATTTATAATAAAACAGAAACAAACCCTGAAATGTTAGTGATGGATGAAAGCTGTTTTGGTTTGGAAAAAAATGGTCTGGCGTGTCTAATATCCAGGCACTCCAAAAGCAAATAAAAATATAAATCTACTTTGTGTCTTCCCCTCCACCTGCCCTTCTCTCTTTATCCCTCTCTCCCCTGCCCTCTTCGTTCCCCCACCCACTTCAGCTCTTTGTTCGGATCCCAGAAAAGTCTAGGTGGCTTCTTTCAATTTGTAGTCCTGGGACTCTGAGCCAATCTCCCCCAAACAGATACACATGTTAATGAAGTTCGGGATTTGTAGGGTTTTGTCTTCTTAAATGCACTTTCACAGAATAGTCATCTATTGATACCTAGGGTAACTCTAGTCAGATATCACCCAAGATTCCACTGGGAGCTTGAAGATTACATCAATTAAAATATAATACTTTGCTTTATTTCTTTTAATTGCTTTGCAAGGCCCCAACCGTCACAAGATCTCTACCTCAGAATTCAGGTGGGGTGTAAGTTGAGCATGTAGATGGCCAAAAATCTTTTGGCTTTCTCTAATTCAATGCTCATATGAGAATATTCATCCTGGGAACTTGCCAACCGGCCCTCTTATTGGTTAGGTGAGACTGAAATAGCATGATAACTAATCCACTTGGGGCCACTCTGTGAAAGTTTATTAGTTTTGGATTCCAAGGAGTTTAATTTTCTCTCGGAATCCAAGGGGATTTCCCCATGGTGTAGGAGTCAAATACACAAGGACAGAAAGGGCGGAGGCATTTCAGACACAGCAGATTGGTTTGAGTGAAGTTTGAGAGAACTATTTGCGGCCCCCCTGCCAATGAGGTGCCCACAGTGAGGTAAAATAGTCTAGAAATGATAAGGGAGATTTGATTCCCTGACTGGTTGTCAGCTCCCTTGGGGTAATAACAAAGAGGCCTGTTTGGAAAATTCAGAGAACGAATCCTTTCATAAAGATTTTGCTTAAAGCTAGTGCTTCCTATGGCGCCTTCTCAAAGAGAGAAATCAAGCCTTTAGTGGCCTGAGCTGTGAGCTATTCCCATGCCTTTCTGTGAAAGGCAGCTTTCTCCCCATAGGCAAGTCCCCACTCATCCAAACAGAGTGTCCTCAGGGGCTGACAACCTAGTCATCCTACAGCATGTTCCTCAAAGACGGGTGATATAGCGCCTTCAGAACATCCTTCTCAGAGGGAAAAAATACATACATGTATAAATGAATTGGGTGTGACTTCCAGGGGGAAAAATCTCTAAATTTTAGAACTGAAGGTGTCAACAACCCCATTTTACTTTAAGGGCAACCAGGCAAGAGAAATTCTGTCTCTATTGATAGAATTTTATTATTCAAATTTCATTATTTCCGCTCTAAGTTCAAAATGTGAAGAAAGAAAGAAAAACTAATATTACACAAATAGCAGAGCTAGTGCTGAGATCAAGAAAGAAAGAAGTCAATGAAGACAACCAAGTAGGAAACAACCTCGTTAATCATAAATGGCAGAAGAGTTGAGGCCCTAAGCAGGGGCATGAAAAAAACGAACAGCTAATCTGCCCATAAATTAACTAAGAGCATGTATATATATGTGCCTCAGTGGCTGGGATTTACTGACGCACATCAGGGAATTGGCACGTTATGGTTGATGTTATGTCTAGAGACTTAACCCTGTTAAGAAGTTAGACATAAAGGGTTTGTACTGTAAAGGGTGGAGGTGAGACAGATAAGTACAATGAACCCCCTGATGCCAGTGGAAATGGGGCTCTTTCACTGAATCCTAAAGAAAGCATTCCAGGGGCCCATGCATGGGAGGCTGTGGCATGGAAAGGTTTACTGAAGTAAACACAAAGAGCTGTCCTGGGTTCAGCTCTGTCCCTCTGTGGAAAAAGTGCAGCCTTGTCTTCCTCAGGCCCAGAAACGGGGCCAGGGTCCAGCATTCTGCACCATCGTTTCAGCCATGCCTATCTACATCCAGCTGGCTTAGTCTGTTCCCAGCTGCGCTCCGGAGGCTGGTGCTGTGCTGCACCTGGAGTCTGCAGGGCTGCTAGATGCACTCAGCTGGCACGGAAAGAGCGTCTGAACGAATGGGGCCAGCGTGTGTTACCAGGGCAAGGGCGTGGGAAAGGGCGAGCCCAACGGAGAAGGAGAAAGTTTCTTTATTAAGTTGGGATTATATTATCTTGGTCTTGGGAAGAACGAAGAGCCCTTTAAACTAACCAATTAGTTTTCTAAATTTTTGCCAGGTCGGTCTGGGTCCCCGCCCCGTAACCAATCCATTCCCTAGATCTTCCGTGTCCTGTGTCCCTTGCCCAATCCAATCCTTCTCCCAGGCTAGACTGACCGGCCTCCCTCGTAGTCGTCTTAGCTCCTACTGCACGTGCCTCAGGGTACGTGCACCTCCCCGCCCCCACTCCGTGCCATCTAGGCTTCTACTGCATAGGAGCCCAGCGGAGGGGTTTCTCCTGCTGTTTTTATTCCTCCCCCTGTTATGATCCTTCCTGCCCACTTTGGGAGAGTTAGGCCCCAAGGGTGGAGGATGCCCCGGGAAGTGTGTGAAACTGTAACTCCTTAGTGAAGCAACAGGCTCAGTGCCCCAGCTTAATAATGTCTGATCCCCTTCCCTTCCTTCCTTTATTAATATTTGGCTACCTGTGCTAACAACCCTGCCAGAAAATTAGCTGAAGAATTCTGTCCGCGTCAGTATTCCTTGCACTCAATCTAATGTTTTCTCTTGGCTCTGTCAAAAAAAAGCCAGAGGGAAATGGAGACCAAGGACCACTTCTCCTGTTGGCACTTGTTCCTACATGGCTGAGTGATCTTGAGAGGCTGTTTCTTTAGCCCGCGTCCCACTTTGGACCCTGTGGAAAATGTTGAAGAAGGAGAATTAAACTGGACTCTGGGAAGATAAAACTGACCTGTAAGCAGCAGTGTGAAGCACAAAATATCAAAGTGCTGGAGT
This sequence comes from Carollia perspicillata, assembly GCA_004027735.1. Classification (NCBI taxonomy): domain Eukaryota; kingdom Metazoa; phylum Chordata; class Mammalia; order Chiroptera; family Phyllostomidae; genus Carollia; species Carollia perspicillata. The sequence goes on from PVKM010000990.1 coordinate 76,699, forward strand.
GTATGATTTGAAATATGAACCACGTAGAAATTCGGAGGGCCTGAAGATTCTAGGTAATGGAGATAGGCTTCTGCGGAGGAAGCAGGTCTGTGTCTTGGGAGTTGTTAAAGACATTATTGGAGTTGGTGAACAATGATGTATTACATAATTGGACACACAACATTTTTTTGATGCGTAGAAAAACAAGATTTTGCTTAATCTACCTTGGAGTGAAACACGATTAATTCGCGTCGATGAATTCAGCATTCTGCTGATAAGAGCTAGCTTGTTGCGGTTGTTTGTTTTCACCCACAGCAGGGCTGGGGATGCAGCGGGATTCTGACTCTCCTATTATGCTTCTTCCTGTTTGCTGTCAACAATGATTAGAGATTTTCACCACTATCTAATTCCCAGGCTTCTTTAAATTGTATTTGTGAGATTAGCTACACACAGTCTTAGCCAAACGGAAAACAGAAAGACTAGATGAAATAGCAAAGAAATGGTCTAAAGTGGATTATGAGCTCTTTAAAAAAAATCACATGATTTTTTAAAGGGAGTTTGGATTTTATTCTAAATACAATGGAAATCCACTTATATTTTTTAATTTTACTTGTTTTTTTAATTTTTTCAATTACAGTTTATATTTAGTATTATTTTGTATTAGTTTCAGGTATATAGCACAATGGTTAGACAATCATATATTTTACAAAGTGTTACCCTCCAAATTTCCTGTACTCACCGTGGCACCAAACAATATTATTACAGTATTATTGACTGTATTTCCTATGCTGCACTTTACATCTCTGTGACTGTTTTGTAACTACTAATCTGTACTTCTCAATACCTCTACTTTTTTTATCCAGGCCCCCTTGTACTCCCCAATCTGGCAACCATCAGTCTGTTCTCTGTGTCTATGAGTCTGTTTCTGTTTTATTTGTTTGTTTATATTATTATTTAGATTCCACATATAAGTGAAATCATATGGTATTTGTCTTTCTCTCACTGGTGTATTTCACTTAGCATAAGACCCTCTAGGTCCATCCATGATGTTACTAATAGTAAGATTTCATTCTTTTTATGGCTGAGTAGTATTCCATTGTATATACGTACCAAAGCTTTTTATCCACTTGTCTATTGATGGGCACTTGGTTTGCTTCCATAGTTTGGCAATTGTACATAACATGGCAATGAACATAGGGGTGCATATATTCTTTTGAATTAGTTTTTTGGGTTTCTTCAGATATATACTCAGCACTGGAATCTCTGGGTCCTAAGGCAGTTCCATTTTAAAATTTTTGAGGAACTTCCATACAGCATTCCACAGTGACTTCCTCAATCTGCATTCCCACTAATAGTGCACTAGGGTTCCCTTTTCTCCACATCCTCACCAACACTTGTTTGTTGTTTTATTGATCATAGCTCCTCTGACAGGTGTGAACTGATATCTCATGTGGTTGTCATTTGCATTTCCCAGATGATTAGTGACTTTGAATTTGATCATTGGTAGGTCCTCTTTGAAGAAGTGTCTATTCAGGTCCTTTGCCTATTTTTTTTTTTTACGTAATTTTTAAACTGGGGGAAAGGAGTGTGAATGCAGAATGAAAGTTTGAAACCAATGTGAAAAATTAATATGGAACCAGGATCACAAATTTCTGATGTAAAGGAACATTTAGAACAATTTTTCTTACAGTCCATTAAACCATACTTTTCTCCGTAACACACAGAATTGCCCTGGAAAGTTATTCTACTTGGATTGTTCTGATTAGATTCTTAGTAGCTTTTCTATTAAAAATAATAGTGTGTCATTTCCATTTCTGCATCATCTGTAATTCTGTAGCACTAAGTGAGCATAGAAAAGCATTTTAAATCATCAACACTTGGTGGAAGGAGGGAAGTCACAAGAGGTCAGCCCAACAGGGCAGCATTCCCAGTAGCCTGTGCATGCATGCCCACATACATGCTCAGATATGGTGGCAAGACTTTAAAAACTAGTTTAAAGAGGATTAGATGAAAAATAGTTCTCCACCCAGAGACTTAAAAGTTGTTTTCTCTATAGCTCCCCCACTTTTATATCAGCTAATCTGACCTGTGTTTGGGGAGGCAGTTTACATAGACCTGCAGGTTCCTGTCCATTTCAAAAGAGGAAAGACACTTTCCATTATCCTTCTGCAATTCTCCCCACTTCTGGATGCAGTTGCTGGGTTTAATCTTCTGGCTTTTAATAGTTTAATTCTCACTGAGTGGTCTCTGATGTAATTTCTTTCTAAGCCAAACATGTATGTAGATGCATGAAATAAAGCTGATTTTTTCCCCATTCCCAGTTCAGTGATAAGATGCCTGAGCTGACCTCTTAAAACCTCTCTCCCCACCCCCATCAGCTGTAAAACAAAGTCCCTCTAGTTTCATAGTGCTATTGAACATGCTCTGTAAGAATGAGAGCAGTGCAATCAACTTTTATTTACTTCATAATTATCAAAGGCCTTGTCCATTTTAGGCAGAAAATAATTTTCAGAAAGATCAGACAATAAAATTGTTAAAATTTGAATGGTGAAGTTGGCCAGTCAAGTGCAGAATTCAGAGACAACAGTTTTATTCACCTACCATGTGTTTTGTTTCAAATAAAACAACAGATTTACTGAGGCTACCATTATTTCCCAAGGATTTAAAGGTCTCCCTGACCCAGATCCCGCTGATCCTTCAACCTCTGGGGCACTTTTCACACCTGCATGCCATCTCACCCTGAAGCCAAACCACACTACTCATGCTCCGTGTTCACCCTACTTGTCCCATGCTTTTATTTTTTTCTGCCTTTGCTTTGACACTTCCCACTCCCTGCAATGTCCTTCCCATTCATGTCTACATGGCCAAAGCCTACCCATGTTTTTGATCCAGCTTAAATATAATTACCCCTTTGAAGTCTTGAATGATCCCAACCCCAAAGGTGTAGGAAAATCACCTCTCCCTTTCCTGATCACTCCCACACTCTCTTTGTGGTGCTTATCACTTTCTGCATCTAATCACATGTACTTGGCACATGTGCTGTTCCTCTTACCCCTGCCTGCCAGGGGAAGGCCCTTAAGGTGCAGACAGAATGGCCTTTTCCTTTTTCATTATTTCACAGTGTGTAAAATTCTTTGCACATTCTCAGTTCCCAAGACTGAGTGAGGAAAATTCAACTGAGGGTAAGTGTACATAAAAAAGATGCAGGTGTGAAAGTGAGAGGCAGAAGTATGCTCATACACCCTTGATATAAAAGTAACTGTGCGTGGAAGAACTCAGTAATTTATACTAGGTGAAACATGCCTGCATTTATTTTACTGGGCCTGAACCTAGATGATTACATTGTAGGTTGGTGGCTCCATTTGGCACGTTCTTCCAGCCACCAGCATGCCTTCTATACACATTGTAGGAACTAAGCCTTCTGACTCCCAGCCAATTTTGAAAAAAACAATCAGTTAGCCTCGTCCTTCTCTCCTCATTATCATAAAAAATTCTGTTCCAAAAATAAAATTTAACAGAACACAAATTATGGGCTATCCCCTTCAATATATGTCCATTAGAGCAGTATTTGCTCAGAATAAATGTGATCATTTCTTTACCAAAATAATAAAAATCAAGTTCAGTTTCCTCCTTACTCTCCAAGAAAACTGAAAAAAAAAATTCCCTTGGTATGGCTTGTTTTTTAAATGTGAGAACATCATAACAGCTTAAAGGTCAAGAAATTATAGTTCTTAATATGTAGATTGATTACCATATAGTTCTAATATGTAGTCTGGTCAGTTTTGATGATATTAGGAAAAAGCTGCTATTTTCCTAAGTATTTAGATACAGGTAAAGGAAGGGAGGAGAGTGAAGGAGCCAGAACTTCTTCAGTATTAGCTGCATGCCTAACACAGTATAAACATTTGTTTATTTAATCCTTGTGATAGTATTTTCAGTGAACTGTTGTTTTTTCAGGAGAAAAAGCAAAGCCTTCTAGAAGTTAAATGACATGTTTGAAAGTCCACAGTGAGTAAAAAACAAGCTTCAGAAGTGAAAGGCAAAGGTTCAAACTCAGTTCTCTTGATCTCCCTTGCCCAAGATACCTTCCACCGTGATGACCCCCTCTGGGAGAGGGGGTGCTTTGCTCCAGAAAGGATAGATTCAGACAGGGTTCCACACGTGTTTGGTTTTTCATTAGCTAAGGCTCTTGCTTTTTATTGTTGAAGCAGACAAATCATTTTGATTCTGTGACTTTGTTTATTGCTAATATTTTGCATTAGTTTTGAAACAACCTGCTTCCATAAATACTCAGATATCATCAGAGATGCTAAATATAACTTAAGAGAGAATTTTACAATAAGATTTTTTATTAGTTCTCTAATGCTGTTTCTTATTAACAATAGGGGTTGATAGTTTTAATATAGCACACCTTGATGGAAGAAGCATCCAGCTTCTCTGCATTTTCTTCCAGAGAAATAGCTCTGTTCAGTGATCAGAGATAACAATCTAAAATGAGGACAATTATACAAGGTCTGGCACAAATAATGCCCCTTTTTATTACAAAATCTTTTATTAAAAAATCATATGCATTCTATAACATAACCATATCACACTCAAGCACACCATATAATGTTTTAGGTGACATGTTCAAATTAAAACTATAAATTATTACACCCATATTATCTTACCGACCACATTCAAGCAGATGTTACTTCTGCCAGACCCTATATATAAGGCCCTTGTAGATCCAGAAGTTTGCCACCTAGACTTGTTACCCTGGAAGGACCCCCTTGTGGTCAGTCCTCCATTTCAGTTCATTTCCCTACCATCAGGATTATACCCAAGATTTTGAGACCAAAGAGGTAACTCTGTCACTTCAAACAAGTAAATTTTATTAAATGCTTTGCGCTGGTGAGAGGGAGAAAGATTTGTAGGTAGAGCTGAGGGTGGGGATACATTCTGAGATACAGAATACAGATCAATAAAGGAAGGACTTTCAAAGCAATGATTCTCCATCACTCTAAGTTTGCAAGTTAATGACAGATCAGAGATACCTTAGCAAAGTAAGGGTATCAGAGAGGATACTTATATCTGGTGGGAAGTCAGACTAGATGACCCGTTATGATGGTGATTATGAAAGAATAATTAATAATAATAGCTATCTTTTGTTAAATACTTAAGAGTCACCAGATAATGTACTCTGTGTCTTATGTATGCTGTTTTTATGTTCACAACAGGTAGATTTTATTTTCGTGTTATAGAAAAGGAAAATATTTTACTCAGCCAGCATTAATTTAGAAGTCTGTGGCAGAACTAGGATTTGAACACAGCTGCCAGACACAAAGTCTTTACTATTAAAGACAGAAGTGTACAGAACTATAATGTAAGGGGGAAACAATATGGAACACAAAATATAATTATCTCATTGAAGAGATAAAGAACATGTACTTACAAGATAATAGAAGAAATGTATTTAATAATGAAAGACATGATTACAAAAGATGTTAAAAGGAATTATGTGATCAACTAATAGAATTTATATTCAAAGAACATTTACTATTATATGGTCAAAAAAAAGTTCCTTCAACATCAATTATGTGCACATCTCCATCCTAGATGCTGAAGGAACTTATGTTCTGGATCATTCATTTAACCCTGATTCTTAATTTGGTTTTATGTCATTTCTGTTATCATATTGCCACTTAACCTCATACTAAAAGGCCTATTAATTAATAAAATGATGAACATACAGCATAGAAAATTTGGCAAATCCAAAGCATGGAAGAAGAATAAAACAGTCCAAATGTCAGTACCTAAAGACATTCATTATTAAAATTTTGTCTCATAGTCATTTTTTAAAAGATTTTATTTATTTATTTTAGAGATGGGAAGGGAGGGAGAAAGAGAGGGAGAGAAACATCAATGCGTGGTTGCCTCTCATGCAACCCCTACGGGGGACCTGGCCCACAACCCAGGCATGTGCCCTGACTGGGAATCGAATTAACCTTTTGATTCACAGGTCGGCACTCAATCCACTGAGCCACACCAGCTAAGGCTTGTAGTCATTTTTATGTGGTCTTGAATCATTGTCACCTTACTGTGTACTACTATATTATTTTCTAACTTTCTCTCCATGCATATTGAGCTTATTCAACAAGATTTTGATCTACTGAAAGAGAGTAATTAGGTAGTTACTTCTCTGGAGTCTCTAGAGTACCTACCTATACAGTGCTCTCAACGGAGTAGGTGCTGGAATAATTAGTGGATTAATTGCCAATTTAATCAATAAATGAATGAACAAAACATATAAAACAAGGTTCTTGTCCTAGAGATATTTACAATCTGTGTTCAAAGTCAAGTCTAATTGCACTAAGCATTATAAGTCAATAAATGATTAATGCTACATGAGTAATTGTAGGATACTCCTCAGAAGGAAGTGATATGTGGTAAGGAAAGTTGGCCCGGATCATACCTGAAGGACAGCCATTGGGGTGGAAGAATCTGAGGTTACTTTTTCTCGTATAGAAATGGGTTAGTCTATCTCTAGCCAGTTGCTATCACTACCAAGCAGCCTCCCCATCACTGTCTGAGAAGACGCACTCTATTCTACACAAGCAAAAGAAACCAGAGCTCCTCCCTCTGCACAAGAGGAGTTACTTAGCTAGAGTTTCGTCCCAGCTCTGGGACAAGAGGGGATTCCAGGCTCCACAGCCATTCCCCGGGTACCTTTCCCCAGTGGCAAACTGGAGCAAGAGTTTAAAGCTTTTTATAGTTAAGTGTGTCTGCTCAGGTGGACGTGCTGAAACAGTACCCTCTATTGCCTAGCTATCTGATAATTATGGTCTCAGGGTCCCCATTATACAACTTGTGTTGAAGCATATTGGAACTGGGTAACGTGCCTTGGCTCCAACAGACAGCAGTATGTAAGGGATACTCCAGGGATCTGGGGTTGCTTTCAGATGGCCTGAATTCATTTAGTAGCTCACAGCTAATCAATAGGGGCATAGCCATCAGGTGGGAGTAAGAAGGATTTGAAGGATTTTCAAGTAATCACATTGGAGAATACCCTGAGTGTAAAGATGTATGTCTCTAGCTGCACTTAGCCTGCTTTGGCTGAAGCTGTGGCAGCTTCCCTGACAAGATGTCCCCCTCCCTACCCATCTGTAAGAACTCTTATAATTCAAGATGAAATAAAAATTCCCTCCTTAGTAGTCATTAAGGTTCCAATTTTATTTCTCATTATTAAACCATGAAGTTGCCCAAAACATTGAAATTAAGCAAAATGAAAAGATTTATACGCAAATTGGAATCTAGGTGAAACACCGACACTTAATCTCCAAAGATTAAGAAAGACACAATAACCACACTATTAAAAAGTGCAAATCTCAGAGTAAACAGAGGAAATGTTCTTTCTTATTTTTTTCCAAAGAACCAACTTATTAAAATTGAGTTTTTAGATGACTTCATGCTTGGTAATACCCATGTGATTTAAGAATATTGGAAAGAGACTTAACTGGCACTCGTCTCCACGTGGAATGAGAGGAATGTGTGGGAGGACAACCCTCAGCACCCCCAGAGCCTCCTGCAGAGAAAGGACACTGTGATGAGAGCAGCATGCATCATTTCAGACTTCTAACCCTAAAGACAAAACCCTGCTAGGTGGCCAGTGTGGGGTCAGAGATTATACTTGTTTGATTTTTCAGTTTCTTCAACCGAGCCTGTCGGTAAGGGGTCACTGTGCTGGAGAGAAGGATGTTTTCAGCCCCGGTGAGTATCCACGGGTGAGCGGCAGGCTCAGACCCTGCTCCAGTTCCCTATCAGAAGCTGACTTCCCAGAGGGGGACACTGTCTCGGGGGCAGATCAGACATGGTAACTGAGTGTTGAAAGGTTGGAAAGACCAGCCACCAACCACTGAAAGCATTTTACTTCCAGACCAAAGGGTGTCACAAAGAAGCATAATTCCAGCTATTGGTTCTCAATCTCTTCCTGCAGTGAAGAGAAGCAGTTACTTAAGGGCAGTAAAAACAAAGATTGTTCCCTGCAGGGTTTCAGAGAAAAACCCAATCCCTTCAAAACTGAACACCAAACCTTGCCCTGAAGGTAAGTAGTATGATTCAGGGGTTAGTGGAAATTGCTGCAAGATCCCAACTGTGTGGAATTACTACAACTCCCCATCAACCTGCTGTGGTGCCTGAAATTGTCAATAGAGTGATTTCTTTGGGTTAAACCAATTTAATCATTACAAGTCAATTATTACTCAATAGCAGAGAGAAGGTCTACGAAAGGTCAACCTTTATGAAGGTCATGGAGATTCTTGTAAGGTCTGGGCCAGCAGACCTGCCTCCAAGCCCCCTGGAGGGCTGGGAGTGGCCAGGGTACTGGCTCTATGGGAAAGCTGGTCTTAGAGACAGAGGGGTGAGAGTGGGGGCAGGAAAGAAAGGGAACTGGTGTTTCTTTCATGTCTATTGTGTTCCAGGTATTATACTAATGCTACTGTAGGAGGGTGCAGCCAGGGGCCCCCAAAAGAAAGACTTGTAATGGGGTCCAGAACTCAGGGTGTCCAGGAAATATTAAAAATATGGGTGTCTTCACCCCCACAAGTCTGAGCTGAGGCATGGGATACATGGAGCAGGGCCATTGAATTGTTCTGCAGAGCAACAGTTTTGCAGATAACCTCTAGAACAGTCATTTAACGCATCTGCAACCTTTCACTGGTTTCACAGATATGTTAAATAGCTGTGGCCATGGTTTGAGCCAGGGAGAAGGGAGTGACTTCCATCCAAGATGTAGCAGAGGCAACTCCCACTGGTTACAGGGCCTGCGTGAGAGCTTGGGGATGATTGGCTCCACACCAAGGGGCTATGCCTGCCCAGACTCACGATGGCAGCCCAGTAAGGTGGAAGGATACGGAAGTGCTGGCAAGTGTAGCTAATTGTGGGAGGAGTTGGAAATGGGGCTGTAGAGGAAGATTGGCGTGGAGATTTAAAGCCAGGCATGGCAGCCACTGGGAGGAGAACCATGGGGCTCTTGGCAGAGTGGGGACTCGCGCAGCCTTGTGAGAGAGAATCACCATGCAGCAGAGAGAATCATACAGCTTTAGCAGAGAACCGCCATGTGGCTTTGCCTGGAGAGAACTCTGCGGCTTTGCCTGAGTGGGAACCTCTGCAGCTTTGATGGGGGGACCCCCGCAGCTTTGGTGAAAGTGAGGACCCCATGGCTTTGGGGTGCTCCCTTTGGCCATGTGGCTTAGGAAGCAGGAGAGACTTTGCCTGGAAGAAAAAGGAGAAAGGACTTTTACCAATGAGCCATGGGAAGGTGCCACATGACTTTGGATTAATTGGAGATCCTGACGGCGACACAGCTGATGGTACTGGGAACCGAGGGAGGCCTACCAGCTGAGCACGGATTACTGGGAAGAACCAGGGGCTGCCTGAGCCACGGACTTCCATCTCTTTTCCTGAGATACGGTACCCCAGACAGGGCAAAGGGGGGAAGGAAAGACTGTCTGTGTTTGTGGGTGTTTTAAGGGACTTTGGGATTTTGATGAAGATATTAAGTCATTACTCTTAAATCTGTGTAACTTGAATAAATAATTCCTTTCTTTTTCACCAGTCTCTGACATGGGGAGCTGTAATTCTCTGGCAATGGGAAAGGCAAACCTAGTACAGGGGGATACCAGGAGAAGGAGGGGTCAATTCAGTAACATTGTGGGACCCCCTTCCTTGGCGGCCAATCAGGGAAAATCTTGGGAGACCACATGTGCAGTAGCTTTAAAGTAATACAACTACTTGCACGTGCACAGTAAAATCCTGCCAAAACTAGCCAGGAAGGATCCGCTCTATAAGAATAGAGTCCCTCCAGCCCATGAGGTCAATCTCTGCCTGGAGATGGCCTGCTCCCTTGTTCTCTGCTGTAAACTCTGGGTGTTCGGTTCAATTCTTTGTCCCGATCACCAAGAACCTGGTTACCTGTGCCCACCTGTGACACTATTACATAAAATATATTTAATCCTCACAGTAACTCTATAAGGTAGTCATTCTTACCCTCATTTTAGAGTTGACGAATTGGAAGTTCAGGGAGTTGAAGTAATTTGTTCAAGTTCACAAACCTCTCCCAGGAAGGCTGTGAAGTCAAGTTTCCCAGCTTTGAAGATCATGCTTTTTCTGCAACAGCATACCAAGTCCTGGAAACAAGGAATGCCGGTTTATTTCACAATTGGGAAAAGGATTCACCTGCCCCAGCAGCGTATGTGGGAAATTGTAATAACAGTTTTCAAGGTTAGAATGAAAGTAGAATCTGCATGTGGGAACAGGAGACTAGATTGATTAACCAGATTTCTGACCCCTCAAGATTCACCTTCACTTTGGAGTGCAGCCACAAATCACTGTTGCTGCCACCTTGTCTCCAGTCCTACTGTGCTTTCACAAATAAGACTCAAGTGGACTTAGTACTCTTTCCTTTAATTTCCTGTAGCTGAATCGCAACAAGTCTAAAATGATGAAACAACTTCACTAAGGCTTGGAGAAAACAAAGCAAAAGTAGACACAGATTAAAAGTGTCAGCTGATGGTTGTTGGTGGCAATTCAATGTCAACCGGGGTGCAGCAAAGAAGGAAACATTATTCAGTGCAAACACCTCTACTGGGATACAGCACAGCATTAAGAACAGCATGGCTGTGAGGTGGTGCCCTGAGGCCCTGCTCCTCTAGTCTAGACAGCTCTGTTCCCCCACAGTCTGCTCTGCTCTGGAGAGAGAGTTTGGTGCTTTAGTTCAGCTGGAGAAACACCATCTTTAGTGTTTGGTGGAGACGGAAAGTGTGCTCCCCAAGCCAGGAGGGAGTTGGCTTATTGGACAGGAGTTCTAGCCCTGGCTTTGATTGGTCTGTCCTCATGCAAAGTAGAATCTCCAAATCCTCACAGTTTGATTGGTCCAATAGGCACTGTTCCTGAAATGATTTTTAAAAATAAAGATTCTAGAAACAAAACAAA
>PVKM010000991.1:0-76364 GCA_004027735.1 Carollia perspicillata
GAGCTGCTTAAAGGCAGGCTGGTTCCTCGCTCCAGACCCGGCTCCCGGGTGTCTGAACGCAGCAGGCCCGCTCCCGCACACCTGGCTCCTGTTAACAAAGCCCCGTGGCCCTCCCGACGAGCTCGTGAAAGCCCAGGGTTCTCCACCTGCTCCCTCCAAGGATCCCTCGCGGAACGCAGACCTCTCCCCCGCCTTGACTACCGTCCCTCCCGAAGAGGTTTGTGTTGTAAAAATTAACCGGATGCAGCAATACTTCCTCTTTTAAGTGCGCTTAGTTGAATGTGACAAGAACCCTCATAAAAACAGATAGGTTAATTCCTTCAATTGCTTTAAACGAAGGGGTTTTGTTTTGTTTTGTTTTGTTTTTCATTGCAGGGCTCTGAGGGAAAGGAGGTGTTTGGTGACATCTAGTGTCCATTCAGGACTTCCTCAGGCTCCGTTGCCCTCCGCCTGGCCGCGTGGGGGATGGGCGGGTTGTTTGGGAGGTAATTGGGGGGTAGAAAGTGGGGAGAACGTAGGCCCGGGGCACTGGCCGCCCACACCGTGTGATGAATCTGACCAATGCCTGTCAAAGAGCTATTATTCACCTCTGACCTGACCAGAGGGGGCGGGTAAGGGGGCTACCGTCGGAAAATATCTTTCCTTATTTATGATGATACGAAAGAGAGGCAGAGGCTGTCCCCACCACCCCTTCCATGTTAACAAGCAGGTCAGCCCTGGGCTGTGATGACGAAGATGATGATGATGATGGTGTTTTCTCTCATTAATAACCCCCATGGGAAGCTATAGAGTCAGGAGGATGGGAATGAGATCTGGGGTCAGCTGGAAGGCAACGGTCATACACCGGTCAAATTCAGTCGAGGCCATTCCTTTCCCCCAGACAGGAACCAATCGTCTAGAACAAACCCTGGCAGCCTCATTCCTTCCAGGTAATTTTTATAAATGAGGGGACACCCATTCCAAGAGAGGACAAAAGGGAGAGGGTGTGTTTGTGTGTGCATACGCACGCACGCACACAGACCTGCTCACGAGAAACCGCCTTTCCTAACGACGGTGCCCTCCGAATCCTGGCCGTGTGTTATGGAACCCACTCTTTTTAAAAAAAAAAAAGGAGAGAATGAAATTGGCATTTTCCACTTTAATCTCCTTACTACTCCTCAACTGTCATCCTGGACGGGACCTTTCACTTTCTACGTGCACACACGTGTGGGCACACACACACACACATACACACACACCCCTCAGGCAGGTGGAGAGTCCCAGATCAGATCATTAACTCTGAGGCCCAGACAGAAATGTTTACCTAGAACCATATAAGCCCTGGCAGGTTTAGGTTACTGCTCAGAATCGCCCAGTGCTGTACAAACTCCAGTGTAAAAAATTCCAGCCATTTATTTTGCAGTGAATTTATAACAAGTGCTGTTAAAGTGTTCGTCTTTTGACAGAGGTAATAATAAATTCACTGTTAAAGACGGTAGTTTAATTCCTTATACCTCCAATACTGCGCAGAATAAACCATATTCATCACTGGGTAATTTTTTACCACATAAATCTTGAAAACTAACCGGTGAAGGCTGTTGAGACTGAAATATTGTGAATTTATTAGATATGCCCATGTAGTATTGGATTCAGAGGTTTCCATTCGAATATATTATGGGGGAAATTTGTGTCTTTAACTGTGACACTCCCTCCATTCCCCACTGCCAGGACTATAACGAGCAGTTCCTCCAGAGTCGACCGCACGTTTACTAGACAGAGATTTAGTAATGAACTCCTCACTAATCTGCCAGAGAGGCTGCGTGACATTTCAGCGAGACGCTCTATTTAAAAGGAGTCACAAAAGCTTTGTTTCTGGGTAATTATTTTCTCAAAAGGAACTCAGCTTCCCTAAACCTCTATCTGCCGGTGTTTCTTGGGAGTGTATGCACCCAGCTCTCCAACCAAACTAGCAAAATATCGAAGCAAATTATAACCTCATAAATGAGGTTGTAGGATTGGTAATGAGGAGCCCGGGGTGACTGGTAAGAACACAGAAAAGCTCGAATTAGTAGACATTGCCAGACACGCGATATTTAGGACTAATAAAAAAGTGTGTTGATTGTCAACCTGGAAAGAAGACAAGGTTTCAGAAAACTGGCTCTCTAAAAACTTTCACCTTGACACGTGACACATTAAAGATACAATGAAATGGCCAGATTTGAACAAAAATCCTTTTACTCTACCACATTAACTTTGAGTGAAAAATCTGTTGTCAAATGCGAGTATTCCGAACCTTTCTTATGATTTGCTACTGAAGTGACATTTAAACTAACCAGCTGTTCTGTCAAGTTGTTGTGCCCTCTCCAGTTTCGTTAAGGAAATATTAATATTGCTAGAATGAAAAATATATTTTCTTTTAGATGCAGAAATGTGCATTTTTTTTTAGCAAAGAGCTTCAGCGGCTTCTCTGTTCCCCCTAATAATCTGTATTTGGGAAGAGTTCCAGAGACTAAAAACTTCCAAGGAGCACTGTGAACTTTAAGGGTTTTTTTTTTTTCCCAATAAAATACAATAGGTTTCTAACTGTTAAACAAAGAAGAAAAATCTCCTGGCAGTGCAAGACCGCAGCTCATCAGAATAATTGTGAAAAGACAGACCCGGCTAGAAAGATAAGCATAATACCAGCAATTAATATTCAGCATTTCGCATTATAGTCAAGAGGATGTGTTTTTCTTTGTGATGTGGCTCATAAGCCAGGAGTGTTGAGAGCCAGGCTCAGCTCTGTCTTCTTTTTTGTGCATGAGGATTAAGGAGAAAAAAACAGCAGCAGCAACCCTGCTCCATCTGTAAATGAACAAACATCTTGATTTTATAGCTATTTGCTTTGTAAAACTGAGGAATGAAACAAAAATTACTGGATGCCTAAGTAACACTTTAATTCCGAATTCATTTACGCTGTAGCTATGTAGTTGTCACAAACCATAATGCAGTATTTAATTAAAATAACAGAAGTGCATCTCGGTATGTCCTGGGGTAGCTATCACCAAATTAGAGTCTATGCCACCCGTATTTTATTTATGAAATGGCAGCTTCTAAGGTGCAAGGAGGCTGATTCAAAAGCATAAACATTTTAAACCTGCATTTTTTTTTTAGAACAGCTTGTCCCCCCACCACCACCAACCCCGCTGCGTCTTTACATTTTTTCCTCCGTCTATGGGTTTTTTTTTTAGTGGGATCATTGTGATGTCAATAAATATCTCTCTTTCTAACTCTTGCTTTTCAACTATTGACCTCCTGAGCCTTCTGGCTGTGCAAAACCCCGTCTGTTGTCATGGAAAGGCTTGAGAGGTACCGCAGGAGCCCCAGCACGCGCAGGGCGTCCTCAAGGAACTTGGCCGTGGATTCCGAGAGGACAGGAGAGAAGCAAGCCCTACCCAGGCTCGGCGCGCGTGGCCCCATGCAATCTTCCTTCCGCTTTTTTTTCCCCCTATAAATACCAGCTACAGTTGACACGCTCGCTTGCTCTACTTCGTGGACGTTCGCATGCAGACATACTGCTCCTTTTCATAAACGCACAGCATCTGTCTTCCACGCACCCACCATCTATCTCCTCGTTCACATTGGCTGTCCCATCCACCTCCTTGTCTGCAGAATTATGTGCAGCAAGGCCCCGATTTATAGGAAATAAATAATGAAAATGGAATGGACCGGGAAAGATAATCGAAACATTCAAATTGTTATTTTTCACTGTACTTTTCGCAAACACAGCATCTGTAAACACCTGGCAAAGGTGCTGGCAGATTCCTAAAAGGAAACGCCTTATGGAGCAGCCTGGGCCACTGGGTCTCTACGTGGTATCTCTGCAGGTCTGCCTCTCTTGCTTTTCGATACTGTACGATCGCACCATTGTTAATGGCAAATGATAGGGTGTTATTTTCATTCTTTCTGCTTAATATTTATCCTGTCAACAACGATGTTTTTGTCATCATTGATCCTCCATAAGATAACCCTAAGAAGTATGAAACAGAAACAATCATCGCAGTCACCTTTTTAAAGAAAACAGCCCCTGCAATTACTGTATAAAGATATCCCGATAATAGTATCATTGGATCACAGCCCGATCCTACAGCGAGGGTCTTTTGGAGAAAGGGTTTCTTATACACACTGGTAATTATTTTAGCCCCTTTCACAGGTCACAAAGAAAGTTAATTTCAATTGCTGCTAATTTCCGTCCAACAAGAATACAGAACTTTAAACCACCCAAAATAATTGGATTCAAAACAAATTTAGGAAATTGAGTGTGTTAGAAAGCAAATAAAAATATCCTTTTGGTAAAGAGGAGGGTGAAAGTAGTAAAAATGGCCTTCTTTTCCTCCCTTCTTTCCCCTTCACAACTTTGCCATTAAAGTTGCACCTACAGCTAGAAGTTTGTCCGTGAAAAATGGTCATTTTGTTTCTCTGCTCAAATAATGTTATTAAAATGCTAATTTAAAAGAAAAAGGAGTTAAATATCTAGCGATGGTGCATTCTAATTGCAACCATAATGAGCTCTCTAAATGTGCGTGCCCCTGACACACACAGAGCATAAACAGCAGTAAACAGATCATTAGTGCCCGCATTCATTTATTCTGGCGACCTTACCATGACCCCACCGAGGGTAGGGTGAAAAGCAGGTGGATCTGGCTGTGACACCCCCTAGAGGGATCCAGGAAATGAAGCTATAAGCGGTTGTCATGGAAACGCCTATGTGTGCAGATGATGTAACACACCGCCAGGCTGTAGGGCTCCGCAACTGGGACGTTGCCGTTCCCTCGCCGGAACAATCTTGAGGATTAAATTATTCATTTCTTTAATTCACAAAGCAAAAGGAATCCTAATTTTCATGGTGATGTGCAACCCACTTCCATTCGTCTACGGTCTGGAACATAGTGACTTGTCATCCTCTCGTTCTCTGAAGGCGACCCCGGCTTCCTACAGGCTAGTCCCCAGTCACAGAATCTGGCAAAACCGAGTGGGGCAAAGGCAGCAGAAATCTGACCCTCAACATCTGCACTTAAAGAGAAACACCTAAGGTTTTAAACTGAGATAAAGAAGACAGACGGTGTCCCTTTCCGATGAAGGCATGTCGGCCGGGGACTAAATGTGTACCTGTCCCGAACAAGAGGGCTTTGTTTGGGGCAGGGCGGAGTCGGGCCCACACCCAGTGTGGCACCATAAAGCAGAGAAGCAGAGGGGCACCGGCCTCAAAGGAGCACCTCACCCTAGCAAGGTGCAAGAAAAAGAGAGAAGAGAAAACCAGCATCTGCTCCCCCCTCCCATGTCCAATTGAGGGAATCGAGATTAATAAAAATAATTCTTTGGAGAATGATTCCACTCTGTCCTACCCTGTTTTGCACCAAACAACCTCAATAACCTTACGGCAACAGTAGAATAACTTTTCTGCTTTTTTTTTTAAAGGAAGCAGAAAAGACCATCTCTGGGAAATTATTTTAAAATAAAAAATATCCCGGCCTGTGCCTCCTCCCCACCCCCTCCCCATTGCACTTCAGATGAACCTGTGATATTGTAGCAATGGCCCTTGAAGTGCAGTGGGGAGGTGATTTAGGAGAATATTAAAGGCAATGTGGAGATTCAAGGCGCCTCTCTCAGGGAGATCTGGAGAAATACGCAGCACAGATGGGCCGAGCAGATTAAACATTTCCGTCACATTGTTTCCAAATTGTGTTGTGGTGCCTGAGGCTGGTACTGCGGTCAGAGCAAAACAGAGCGGTGCAGAGCTGCGAGCTGCACAGTTTATGGAATACATATTAATACGCTGGTCTCACATGGTATCACAATTCTATCAGCTCCAAAATGGTGCGGTCTCTATTGTTCCTGAAGTCCACACTTGGCACCTTGTTCTCTCCCAACCGCAGAGTGTTTACCTTCCCTTTACCCTTGCTCTGTTCTTTGGGCAAAGTTCAAGTTGTGTGTTTTTCTTTTTCTCTTGCCTTGTAGCCCTGCTCCGCCACCCCTCTTCCCTTCGCAGCTCAGGATTTTTTCTGCCATGCACACTCTTGAGTTTTGCATACTTCCATCACCAGTTATGTCCAGTTCATGCACAGGTCCTGCACACCTCCCTGGCCTTGACCTGACGGTTGTCCACTTGCACCCAGTACAGGATGGAAGCTCCAGACTTGAGGCTGAATGCTACCTTGCACGGGAGCGCTCTCAGACCCTCCATCCAGCTGACACTGTTCCGCTTCTCAGAACACTCAGCTCTTAGCCAGGGAGTGACCTTTGCAGGACTGCTGCCCTGTGCCTCCCCCCAACTGCTTTCCCTGACCAGCCAGGCTTTCCGTGTTCCCTTTTTTGCGTGCAGATACCTTCCCCCTACTACCCCGAATCCTGGCACCTTCCAACCTCCAGGTTAGCAAGTTCCCTGAAATGTAACAATAAACTGGTTCAACTAAGGCAAATTTCATGATTCGTTTTCAAGATTCATCGACCAAAACTCTGCATAATGGAAAAAAGAGAAAGTATGAAACAGCCTGAAGAGGCCACCCAGCTACCCCGCGTCTAGCCACGCATGAGTTCCGACCCCTTTGCAGGTTCCAGCACCACTAACCCGCTGTCCACCCAGCTGACCACGTCCTTTCTCCTTCTGCAAAATCTCTTCCCAAACAAAACCACCTGCGCTGGAAACCAGGCACCCATTTGTCTTCCACGAACAATTCCTGCCCCCAGCCTTGTTCTTCTCAGCAGTTGGGAGGGTGCTGAGTTAGAGCCCTCAGTTTATTTAATAGTTTATGGTGTCTTCAGAAGACATTAAATTTCCAAAGCTGGACTTTAAGAATACAGAAATTGTGGGCCAACCCAGAGTAAAAATATGATGCTTTTGGCTGACCCTGGAATATTGCCACCTACTGCCACCTAGGCATTCAAATCTCCCATCTTTACTAATGATAATGTATGTTGCACAACAAGCACTAATAAGAAAAATAAGCAATCATAAATGAATAATTCTGAGATTGATTGGCCTTTCCCATACATATATCAAGCATTTATCGATCTTTCATGTTAGAGGCTGATTGATTGTTCTCTCAAAGAGGAGTTCTCTTGTTTACAAGCACTGAGACAGTGAACTTTGATGGTTGTAAGAACAAAAGTATGAGACATTTTTCTGGGAACCTGGTTCCACAGAGGCTTATTGAAGCCCAATTCAGTGTGAAAAGAGAACATTTCTATTAGGAATATTCTCAGGGGGACTGACAGTGTCAAGCAGCTTGTTCCAAAAGCTGTCATGTGAATTCGAATGGAAGCTATGGGAAGACACCGCGACTTTTAAGTCACAGTGACAGGGTTGATGCCTTAGAAGGGAAAAGCAAGCTTTGGTCAGCATTTGAAGAAGAGGCAGATTCTGCAGCTGGAGGGCTGAAGCCAACAAAACCCAGAGTGGCAGGAACAAGGATTCTTGATTTCAATGTATTTTTTAAAAGCGGGGAGAGAGGTGACGAGGGCCACACTGGGCCCAAGCACCAATCCAGGCCATAAAGACCATTGCATTTTCCCCCTAGAGCAATGGTCTGCAGACTCTAGGGGCTTTGTCAGTCTTCTGAGAATATGATGAATGATCTGGGCCTCACCCCAGGGGCAGGACTTGTGTGCGCGCACACACACACACACAAAATTTCACACTGGTTTCAACGAGTTCAAAGATCCCTCACGTCCATCCACAGACAGGCAAGGGGTTCACAGACTCCAGTTTAAGAATCTGTCCTAGAGGATGGTGATTTCCTGTTGTTGGAACAGCCTAGGAGTCACTGAGCCTGGAAATTGAATTCTCATCCCAAGACAGGATGGTCATTCCAGGTCATGTCTGTGCTACTCCAGGGGAGCCATGGAAGAGCTTATACAAATAGGAACCAGCAGGGAGGAGAGAAATTAAAATGTAGCAATCACGGAGTCGGGGTATGTAATCTCTTTTAAGGCTTATGATGGGCGCCTGCTGGTTTCCCACCACCCCACCCCCCCGATATCCCCTGACACCTACTGACAGGGTATTTGCAGCCCCACACAGGGACTCAGGGCCCTGTGACAGGAGGAGCACTGAGGAGGTCCGTGACAGCCTGGAAACCATAAACAGCAACGGGAAGCCACTGGAGGCAGAGTCACGCTGTGCGACATGCCCGTGGTTGGTGGCCATACTGCTTTTTGTTTATAGAATTTGCTGTTCTTTTTATGGCAGGTTTGGTAGGGTGGGTTTTTTTTTCCTTGTTGATGGAGATTAGCAGCATAAATCCTTTTATGGCGGCGTGCAATCCCCCATAAACACTTTTGATTGTTGCTAACGGTGAGCGCTGTGTCTGTTTCAGGTTCTCTCAGTGCTCTGCTCATCCAGGCCCGTAGCTTCTCCAACCAGATAATGGAATCCCAGTAGCCAACCCTCGTTTTTAAGACTCCTTCATCTGGGGGGCTCGGTGAGGTGGGGCAGGTTTGATGTTGAGGGAAACAGATGTTTAATCGAGCCTAGAAATAGTATGATGAGAACAAACCATACATTGTACTGTTTTCAAGTGAAAGGCTTCTTAAAAGACTGTGGGGCAAGAAGCAAGCACTGATGTGAAGGGTCTTTTAAATAGCTTTTTATGATCTTATCTAAAGTATCTTCAATTAGCAATTCTGTGTAATTAACATCTTAGCTCTGCCATACCCAGTGAATATAGAGCTACAGTGTAGGGAGCCTTTATAATTCTGGTTCCCTAGCACTGTCACCTGTAGGGATGCGGATGCGAAATCCTCCATCCCCACACTGAGGATTTCAGGTCTCCTGGGAGTGTCTCGGCATTTTTCCGATCTTTCCAAACATCTGGGCAAAAAGAAGTCAAACTTTATTGAAAATGTTGATCCCAGGAATTCAGTTCTCTCTGCCATCCCAAAACTGAAATCCAAGAATCAGCAACTTAATAAAAATGCAGTAAATTAGCACCTCTAGACACGAGCAGAGTTCATTCAGAGCTGGGGTCTGCCTGGCTGAACCAGTACTCTCTCCATTTTAATAGTTTAATAAAAATTAGCATAATTAACGAACATCTGTATGATCCAGAGTGGTGCAATTTGGCACTTGGAAACGAGGGCTTAAACATGATTGCTGTGAGTTTAATGTTGTTTTAATTCTTTTTGGCACTGTGCAGTGAAATAAACGTTTGGTGGTGATAGTTCTCGGCCGGATCTCATTTGCATTTTTCTCTCTTTGATTATGAGCAATTGTGGACTCCCCAGCAATTCATCAAAGTAAAAATTATTTTAAAATACCTCGTGGTGTTCAGGCTGGGCTGGAGCAATGCACGGGGGGTGGCAGTGAAGAGTAGGCTAGAAATTTTCCATTCATGCTTTAAGCACCTCAGCCCTGCAGCCCTTCTCGGGTATCCAGCCAAGGATGAAATCTGGAAAAGACAGTCAGATCCCAAGACCTGTGGGTGCTTTGATGAAGCTCCTAGGCTCCCACAGCAAGATTCATATGGTCTCTGAGACTGGGCCATTCTCCTTCCACTTCTGCCTGCTCTTTTGTTTTGAAGGGCAGAGAGCTGGTTTCACTCATTTCAGTCCGCACCACTGCGAGAATGGCCACATCTGTGGTCGGCAGGGTCAGTGTGCCCCCGCCCCAACCCCGAGCAAGAGCACGCTGCCTGGGAGCCTGGCCTTCACAGGTGTCCTGCCGGGCCTCATCTGCTTCCTGTTGGCACCCTCTCCGAGTTGGCAGACAGCACCTTCCCAAGACCAGGTCCCTATCCTGGCATTACGGCTGAAGGCGGATGCTGCCGAGTGTGAGTCAGAGTCAGGGGGCTTGAACAGTCCCCGGGGAGACAGTAGCCTCTTGGACCCCCTCAGGTGACAATGACAGCATCTGGCAGGTGGGAGGCCAGTCCTCACACATGTTTAAGCAAGCTGACGGTGCTCAGAAGATTGTCAGACAGCTTTGGGCCCCTGCACCCTGCCTGTGAGGTAACGGAAGAGCTGAAGCTGAAGTTTCGATGAGTTACAATGAGACGGGAGGATGTGCTTCCCCTTCACAGCAAGGCTCTGTGCAGACACGGCCATTGCAGTGACCTGCTCCCCAAGGCAATGCTCCAAGTAAACTGTCGGCGGGAACCGCCCTAACTCCAGTGTTGGGAGACGGACAGGAACATACCTTGCACCAGTCGGAGCTTTAAAATGTTCTAACAGCGCAGGCTAAGGAACTCTGGGTAGTTTCCTGTAAGGCAGTGCAGACGGCAGGGGAGTTGGCCTGCGGGAAGGAGGGGATGATGTGTGGTGCGGACAGTGGGGGAGAGGCAGTGGACGCAGTCGTTTATTTCAGACTGACTTGGAAAGGTAATTCTCTGTTCCTTTTTAGGATCAACTCGATAGTCTCACTTCTTATGCCTTTTGAGGCTGTCTTCATGGTATTCAGGGAGCCATTTGGGAAAACTGTCCCCAAAGGCAGTTGCTCTCTTCCTGCCACCACCAGCTCAATCACCAGGGGGACATTTGGGAGTTAGTTGTAACTGACTCTGCTCAACTGAGAGTACAAATCCCCACTGCTCCCTTCATTTCTTCATAACCTCGTTTAAGTATTTTGGGGGCCCCATTCTGTGTTGAGTGCTGGGAATACAACAGCAAACAAAACCAACAAGGTCCCAGCTCCCATAGAAACCTCCCTCTGATGACTGGCACTGAGACAAAAGCAGACCGGTACCAGACAGCGTGATGAACTCATTTCCAGGGAAGTGTAGGGCACAGCGCTGTGGACCACGCAGCTGAGCCCCCGCCCTCCCCCCAGGCAGAGACTGGCAAGGAGAGGCTTCTAGAGAATCTAGAAACACTCAGGAATTAAGATCTGAAGGTTGCTTAGGAGTGAGCTCATGAAAAGGAGGAAGGAAGTAGAGGCTAACAGGCAAAGGAAGGGCTCCAAGGCGAGAGAGCCTGTAGCCCGTGGCAACGGCTGAGACAAGTTCTGTTCTACCTCAGGCCCACTCGATCAAGGGGGTGAGCGGAAATGCTGGGCGGTGAGTGGGACTGGGTCTCGCAGGGCCTTGCCTGTCTGGTTAAGAAGCTGACAACAGGCAGTGGGAACCCACTTTAAGGTTTTGAGCACAGCAGTGATATTCTCAATGTACATCTTAGAAAGACTCTTGGAGAGAAGCTTAGAAAGATTCTAGCTACGGAATGAAGAGTAATGGGAGGAGAATAAGAATGGATATATGGGACAACCTGGAGGTTGTTCCCATAGTCCTCCTGAGAAATGACGGTGACATGACTCTGGAGTATGGTCGGCGAGAATGGAGAGAAGTGGGGGGATCCCCGTAATATCGCAGAAAGAGAACCGACAGAACTCAAGGACTGATGGGAAAAGGAGGGTGCCGCTGGGAATGACTCTCGGGTTTCTGGCTGGAGTAACTGGATTCGTCCTGGTGCCATTCACTGAGAGAACACAGGAGGTAAAGAAAGTTTGGGGGTGGGGCTGGAAATAGAAGCAGAGTGACGGGTTAAATTTAGGATCTACGGAGTTTGAGCAGCTTGACAGACATACACTTGGGTAACGGGAACCCACGGCTCAGAGCTGGGCTGGAGCTCCGGTTGAAAGTCATTCACACAGACATGACGGCTGAACCGCAGAGGCATGTGCCCCAGGAAAGGGCATCGAGTCAGACGGGGAGGACAGAACCCTGGAAAACCACCACAAGGAAAGGAGCGGGGAGAGAGGAAGATAAGCTCGCAGAGGAGAATGGGGAGAAGTAACTGGAAAGTAGGAGGGAAACTAGGAGAGTATAATCACCATGGAAACTAAGAGAGGAAAATGCCTCGAGAAGGATCTACAGTGCCAGCCGTGCTGAGGGATCGAGTGACTGAAGGACTGAGCAGCACCCACGGGACTTGAGCAACGAGGAGGTTACAGGCGACCAGGGAGGGAGAGCGTAAGTGGGGGGTGGAAGCAGACGCCCGATTAAACTGGCTCGAAGGGCGGATGGCAAGCAAGAAGGTGGGACAGTAAGTGAAGGAAACCCAGTAAGTTTGCCTGGCGTTGGCCATCGGCAGACTAGCGGAAACGGAAAGAAGACGTGTCGGGGGGACTATTTAGAAATTGTTTCCAAAGGTAAAAGAAACTTGAACACATTTCAAGGCTGATGGAAGGAGCCATTGCCATTAGAGGCAGAGGTCCGACGCCACAGAACCTCATTTCTGAGAGAGTTAAAGGGTGACGAGGATGGTGTTAAACCAGGGGAGGACGCCCCCTCCACGGTCATGGGAAAGAAGGGTGGTTGTCAGCCCAGGGACGTCCCTGTCCTGGTGGCTGACAGTGAACAGATGTAACGGCTTCTCTTTTCTCCTTGGAGGTGGAAAAGTGGTCATCTGCTGAGGGGCAGAGGAGAGGCTGAGCTGGAGGAGGGGAGCCACATTATCAAAAAGAAACAAGACAACCACTTGACCCAGAAATTTTGTCACCAACCTGGTTTTCTTTCCTTCTCTTTCTTCTTAGTAGAGCTCAGCAGCTAGATGTGGAAACGCAGCCAGTCACCTCCGTGGCCCCCCAAACCCAGTTGAACTGGAATACACTCTATGGCCCAGGAATTCCTAAATTTTACTTCCTTCAAAGGGAAGAAAACATTTTCTGGTGTTTTCAGGAATACTCCCTTTGTGTGCGACATCCGCCGTGCTTTGAGCAGCTCTTCTGGATTCGGGGAGCCCCGTCTTTTAAGCCCTCTCCTTCCCTTGCTTGCTTGTCCCTCCCTGTGGCTTTTATGTCCTGCCCGTCATCATGGACGGGCCTGTCAGTCTCCCACCCCTGATGCTGAGAGCACCTACTGTGCATCAGACACTTTGAACTGTTTACGCTTCTCTGGAGTCACTTACATCCCCACGACAGAGGGGACAGGCTGATGGTGCCCCTTCTCTACAGAAGGGGAAGTTAAAGCTCGGGGAACTAAGGTCACGTGGCTACTAAATGACCAAGTGGGGATTAGTTCCCAGTCTGTCTGACTCCAGAACCCATTACTCTCTGCTGGAAGCTCCCGGGGAGCAGACAATGTTCTGATTCATCATTATGTGTCTCATGGGAATGCAGACAGCACTTTGCACATAGAAGATGGTTGGTAAATATTGATTTGAACTCTGACCTGACTCCCTGAATATTTTTTAGTGTTCTGACATTTTAGAATGCGCCTAACTTTCTCTGAAAAAGCCATTCAACTCTGTTTAGTTAAAAAAAACACACCTCTTTCGATCCAGCAATGGCATCGAATGTGCTAAGTGTACAGTGTAGAGCAGAAGATGGCAAAAAGAAATGCTTGCTTTCCTCCTCCAGGTGACTTTTTAAAACTGAACAGTCTCATCGAGGGTGTTAACAAGTCACCCCGATGGTGCCAACAAAGAAACACCCAACAGACGCGCCCCGGCAGTCGCCGTAAGAGAGCAGCAGAGGCATGCCCAGATCCCGCTGAAACCTCCCTCTTTTCTGTTTCAGGAGTACAGCGCGTACGGCTGGTGGGTAGGAGAACTGAACAGCCTGGTTGGGATTGTTCCGAAGGAGTACCTCACAACTGCCTTTGAGGTGGAGGAGAGATGAAGCCCAGGTACGGGGCCCTGCCAGCGCCTCTGCTGGCTGTGCCTTTGTTTCTCTGTAAAGGACGAGAGCTGCCAGGGAAGCAGCTCTTCTTCGTTTCTGAAAGTGATGCTAATAATTCACCATTGAAAGAAGGTGACTCTGGAATTGTTTTTCCTA
Source organism: Carollia perspicillata (assembly GCA_004027735.1). NCBI lineage: Eukaryota > Metazoa > Chordata > Mammalia > Chiroptera > Phyllostomidae > Carollia > Carollia perspicillata. The sequence continues at coordinate 13,721 of PVKM010000991.1, forward strand.
AATTAGGGGACTGTGTCAGTTACGATCAGGTTCAACTGCACGTGACAGAAAACTCAAAAATAACTGATTTAATTAACATAGACATTTATTTTTCTCTTCTGTAAAAATCTGGTGGTAAGTAATACAAGGTATGTGAGTCCCACACACCTTCTCTTTTGTTCCACGGTGCGTGGCCCACGATGGACGCGCCAGCTCCAGCGACCGTGTCTGTCTCCTACCCAGCAGGAAAGGGAAAAGGAAAGGAGAAGGGCACAGCCGGTCCTTTCAAGGACACTTTACAGATGTCATACACCCCACTTCTGCTTACATTCCTTTGGCCAGAATTTGAACACAGAGACACACAAACCTGCAAAAAAGCTTCCTTCTCGGTAGAACCTGTGCCTAGCTTAAAAGTGGGGAGGGGTTCATTAACACAGTGAAGAGGGGAGAATGGATATGCAGACAACTAGGAATGTGTGCCACCGGCCACCAGCATGGGTCTGGGTTTCTGTGTCCCCAGATTCAGACCCAGGCAGGCACCGCCTCCTCCAAATGCCCATGCATTAACAACGACTGACCAGGACTAGGGGCCCAGTAGGAGGATTCCTAGGGAACAGAAATGAACTTGCAGGTCGTAAAGGATGATCAAGAACCATATCCTGTTTTAAAACAGTGGAGTGCTAGCTTTGGGTGGGCTAACTTTGCACTTGCTTTGGCACAGAAAGGGTTTCGTTTAGGATTAGGATGGTGATGGGAGGCACCCCAAGCCAGCCTGACGTCGCTAGCTCCATCCTCCAACCTAAGGGAGCCAACTTTATTGCTGGGGGTGAGGGGTGCCACGTGTGACAGTGATACAAACTGTCCCTGGAACCTCCTGGACCAAGGCCCATGCTGGTGTGCAGCAGCAGCTGTGTGGATTCACTGAGGAAAGCACACGAGGGCAGATCTGACTTTCCGATGCCCCTGCACAACCAGAAGGCACCAGCTCAGGCCTGTCGCGCGAAGTTTAACTTCGTGCCTTTCCCAATGAGGCTCCATTTCTGGCCGTAACTGTGGAAGAGTTGGGTTTTTCCCGTCAAATCTAAACAGATTCACCCTCCTTCACTCGAGTTACTTAATGACAAAAGTTGTTTCTCTCCTCATTTTCTCTGACCCAACCGTTCCGGGCCTAGGAGTTTACCCCACATGCACACACGCACAACCGCATGCACACCACGGGAAACAACCTGAGTGTTCAACAGAGACCCAGCCAAGTAACTGTAGCACATTCACAGAACTGAATACTGTGCAACAGGGAAAGAGACAAAGAAGCTCTCTGCACTGATATGGAATACATTCTGAGACATGTCCGTAAGTTAAAAAAAAAAAAAAAAGCAGCAGAGAGCGTTGGCCTAATTTGATCCATTTGCGTAAAAAGGGAGTTTCCGGTTGTGTACGTACGTGCGAGGTGCCTCCGGAAGGAGACAGAAATGCCAGCACCAGTTGCCTCCAAGGACAGCAAAGCTGCGTGGCTATGAGGCAGGGAGACGCGTGTTACCCTGTGCCCTTCTGTACCTTCTATATTTTGAATCGTAAAAGCAAATGTATGCATTTTTCCTCCTCTAGGACATATATCCTTCTCTCTACCCTGCCTTTCTGGAGAAACTGACCACCAAGAGCTCCCACTCCCCACCCCTGCCACCCACCACCACCGCGGACTCCTTACTGAAGAGACACACGTCTCCGACACATTTCTGCAGCAACCGTCGACTGCCAGTAAGACAGATGGGAAGAGGCGTATTCAGCATACCTGGTACTAAACCTGCCTTGTCCTAGCTCGTGGCTTCTCTAAACATGTCCACACAGCCACTCCTGCACTTTCCACAGGCTCGCCACAGAGAGGGTGAGAGAGAAGGAAGCCTTTGGAGAAGGAAGCTTCTGGTTGTTCTGACTGATTTTAAAAGCATAAATAAATTCAGACTTGGTTCCTTGCCAGGGGAAATGGTGTTGAGTTTCTTTCTGTTATGGTGTCAAAGTGCTGGTTGTGGGCGTTCTTGCCAACTCCAAACAAAGGGGGAAGGGATGGCCTGACCGGAAACGAGAGCCCAGATGGAGAAGGGGACTTGCAGTTGACTTTCAGGGCAGGATCATCTCTGGAACCTAGACCTGCCTGGTTGCTGCTTGGCCTCTCAGACTTCCTTTGGCTGCCTTCTTGGTTATTTTTTCTTATGTGCCGAATCTCTCTGACACAAGGCAGGGCTAGAAGAACGTCCTTGGAGTCAGCACATTGGAGAGTTCCTTTTTGGCCATAGTTAACTACCCCAGTGGGTCCGGCAGGCAGCAAGTCCTAGACAGGGTCCAAGCAAGAGCTTTGAGGAAGGCTTGTGCACACACAGCTCTGCTCCTTTTCCCGTCGCCTGCACCTAGCACTCAGGTTACCTGTACCTTGAAGACGCAGCAAAACATAGTGCTTAAGAACAGAAACTCTGGCCCTGGCTCCTGCAGCTCAGTGGATTGAGCACAGGCCTGAGAACCAAAGGATCGCGGTTCGATTCCCAGTCAGGGCACATGCCTGGGTTGTGGGCCAGTTCCCAGCAGGGGACACACGAGAGGCAACCACACATTGATATTTCTCTCCTTCTCTTCCCCTCTAAAGATAAATAAATAAAATCTTTAAAAAAAGAGAAGAAGAATAGAAACTCTGGAACCAGGCAGCCTGGGAATAAATCCCAGTTCCCCATTTACTACAGGTTCTCTAGAGCAGGTTACTTGACCTTTTATGCTTCAAGTTCCTCACATTCAAAGAGGTGTTCTCCATCTCACCAGGGTCATTAGGAAAAGTAAGGGAAAAAAACACACGTAATGTACTTAGAACTAACGTTGGGCATACAGTAACTACGCAGTAAGGATTAGCTATTATTACTGCCTGACTGTCTGCACAAGTTTTGAAAAATGGGCAACGGAGCAGCTATAGAAATTTTCTCTCATGTAAATTACAGCATAGAAAATGGAACCAGCAGTATCTTAACAACTCTACGTGGAGCCAAGTAGGTACGTGAAATACTGGAGTGGGGGCACCACTCTGTAAAGTACATGAGTGTTTAACTGCTATGCTGTACACCTGAAAGTTAGTTTAACAGAGAATAACATTGAATATAAACTGTAATTGAAAAATGAACAATGAAGAAAATAAATAAAAAGAAAAAAAGACATTTTCTCTCTGAAGCTGCCCAGTCAGAGCAGTGTTGGGTCAGCAGCAGCCTGTCTCGCCTGTGTAACACCGTGTCGGCCCTGCAGTGAGACGTGCATTCCACGTCGGCAAAGAGAGAAACCGGGCAGCACAGGGGGTATCGTCAGCCATTCCCAAGGTTCTCAAGACCCTATGCCAGCTCTTCACTGCCAGGTTTTCTGACCCAGGAGTAAAAACAATGGCGCTTTTGGTGTATGCTCTGGATAAAGAGGTAAGAAAAGAAAAAGCCTCCAGTCTGAGAGAAAGAAAGAGAAGAGATAAAAGACAACACAGGACTATCCCTAACGTCCCCTCCATTTTGCACAGGGTGCTGAAGGAGAAGGAACCACTAGGTGGCAGCATATGAGCAGGTGAACCAAAGAGAACCAATGGCCTCCAGCTTTAGGAACCTTTGCACCAATCCCAACCTCCAGGTAAGGACAATGGGTATTGTTCTCAAGTGCTTGACAGAGGGCCCAAACAGAAACCCCTCCATGCCCCTGACTGTCCCCTCCCTGCAGAACCCCCAGGGACCCAAGTCTGGAAGGTGGGGGAGGGGGCTAAGAGGAAAGACACCATCGAGCCACTGCTCTGACTGAGAAACACGCCAGAAGAGCAAGCACCTGGGGCGGGGTCAGAAAGGGGAGGAAAAGGTGCAAGGTCGAGGGATGGAGGTAACGTCACTCTCCGCACAGTTCAAGGCCCTCCCAGTAGCACTGCCGTCCGTCGGCTTCCAGCATCTCAAACAAAATCCCCTTAGTGCAGTAGTGCCTTCTGTACCTGTGGACCCGAGGGACCTGAGGAAACAACCGTCTGACAAACTGCAAAGGTCTTCCAGCACCTCTGTTACCTGCAGGGGGGGCACCACACCTAGACCTCTCACCCTTTTAGCTGCCAAACTCAGTGGAAACAGCCATGAGAATGGCCCGAGAAGATATCAACAGATGAACTGACTGCAAATATGGTCCGTGGCCACCGAACTATCCCCGACATTGTTCCATGCAGGAAAAGAGAACACGTTCAAAGTGCTGGTGAGACTATCTCCGGGCTGAAGACCATTCTCTGTCATGGTCAAGTTTGAAAGGAGACCTTTCAGAAACAGCGGATTCCTCCCACCTTTCTGAACGGAGATCAACCTCACCTAGTAAAGCTGCTCCCCACTCAATTCACCAGCCACCATCTGAGCCAACAGCCTCCGAAGGCAGCTGGCTAATCGGATCACCACTTCTGTCTGACTCCACTAGCCAGATCCCCACCTTACTGCCTGCGACTAACTGGATAACCGGGGGTACTAGACCACTTAACTAACCACATTAAATGGAGAATGGGTTCTTAATCGCCACTAATTGCTCTGGCACATGAGATAGGAGAGAGTTAGAGGTAGGAGACTTGTTTTCCTCCTTGATTTCACGTAAAGAAGAAAAAATAAGAAAGCTCAGATCCTGCATTTAAGAAGCAAACGTGTATCTGCCTTTTACAGACAAATTATTTACACGGAGCTCACCAACACCCACAGGATAATCTGACCTGGGGCCGGAAGAGTTTGGCCAGTGTTGTCCAGACTAATATCGAAGAATACTCAATGCTCTGACCGCAGTCTTCTGGCTACATTTCATTAAAACCACACTTTTTCTAGTGTGTTTTTCCTGTCATCCATATAGCAAAATAGTATAGACGCTGTTTTGCAGTTAACCTCGATATTAAAGTTTCCCGTACAATGGCCTATTACATCTCTTGGAAATCTGAATTTAATCCAAAACCAACTGCATCCTTCCCTCTGGTGACTAAAAATGGGAAGGAGAGTTCCTGCGAAGTCTCATTTCCCAAACCCAGACAGTGTGATTCCACAGAAAGTGGGAACAATGCCAAAGGGCAGGGCCGACGAGATGTGGTCCCTCCTGCTTCAGGTGGATGTGTTATCTGAACATAACACGTAAGGAAGGGCCTAGATTTCAAGTTCTCATTCACTTTTTTTTCCATAGCACTTCAGGTTCCTCAGTGGAACCACCTCATTGGTGATGGGCTCATCCTGCCAAGTGGCATAACAGAGGGTCCGAAAGGCGGCGACTAGATGAAATCACAGCAAATCTGCTGCAGAAGGGAAATGAAATGAGAGGCTCTTCAAATTCTCAGCCTGCTGCTTTGCTTCTCGAACCACTCGCGTTCTGTCGCAGTCAGACACCTCCGAATGACACATTTTCAAAGTCCACATTCCGTGCTTGTGACACAGCATGGCAGTGGTGTCCCAGCAAAGAGCAAGATGGAAGCGGGGGGGGGGAGCGGGGCACGCTCCTGCCTTTTCAAAACCCAGTCTGAAAACAATGGAGCAAAGCAAGCAAGAAAAAAAAGACACCAAAGTATGTTCTCTCTCTCTCTCTTTCTTGCATCTTAAGAACAAAACTCTCAGACGCCAGGGGCAGAGGTGCTTTAATCTTTGGCCAAAAAGAAGCCCTCCCCACAAGCAGGTCTCCCACCAGGCGTGGCTCAGGAAGGATAAATCTTGAGCGGTGCCGAGCTGCTAATTCCCAGAGCACCAGCAAGACCGGCAGAGCTGACTTGAGAAAAAGCAGCCTCCACACAGAGGATTATCCCTGCTGCACAGCCCAGTGACTCAAACTAATTTTCTAGTGTGTGGATTACCATAGTCCCTTGCTCCCCCCTCCCCTCCTGTCCAGCCATTTCATTTCCCATTAGAATTTACAGAGATTGGGTAGGGAGTTTGAAACTTACAACTAAAAAGATTTTTTTTCTTCAAAGGATTGGAATTTTTCTCCCTATCAAAAACTAACTTCAGAAAACATGCTGGGGTTTTTTTCCCCCATTAGTAAAAATCAATGACCATTCTTTTTCAATCTTTTGGGATTCAATTAATAATACATTTTAAGATGTAGCCCATTTTGTGAAAAAAATCTTATATAATGCCCCCCCCCTCAATCTATTAGTAGGATGACCATACAACTTACTTTCCAGGAGACTTTTGAGACTGAAAGGGACGGTTATCGAGAACGACTCCCAGACCTCAGGTACGAGTGGTCAGTAAGGCAAAATGAGTTGCCCCATCGCCGGGGCAGCAGACGGTCGATCCATAGATGGCCTGGCTCACCTGGCACGATGTCCCTCTAATGAAGTCCTCTCCTCTGCAGGCCTGGCTCCGAGGCAAACCCTCCCAATTAGGCCTTCTTTTCCTGATGCCCGGGCAGTTCTGAGGGGCCTGGTGTCTCTGGTGTCATGCTGCTTGTGGGGTCTGTCAGCAGCTGTGTGTGTTCATGTCCCCCCTGGGGCCCCATCACAGCCTGCCACCCCTCCACCTGGCAGAGTGCCACTGAGGAAAGCATTTATCTGGCACTGGGCAACAGTGGGCCACCTCCTTGCCTACTGTGATGGGAATAAATTCCAAGGGTCTTCTAGTGCTGGTCCTCAAAGAGGGCATCTGGTTCTAACACAGACACTCCGAACCTGATGGTGAGCAGCTGGCCACCGTTGATGCCCCCACGTCTGATCATGGGGCAAAAAACACACTACAGACACTCCCCCTCTGCCCCACAGTCAGACACTCCGCCCAGCATGTCCTGCCTTCAACCGCCAGGGGAGCACATGTACGCCACCCACATTTACTGGAAGCTTCCCACGGTAGGCGCCCTGCTTGGCCCACCACTGACAGACTCTGCCTCTGGAAGAGCACCTGGCATCTGGGGACTGGCCACCATTTCTTCAACATCTCCAGGGCAGGGCAGTGGGCGTTTGGGGCGGAGGGCGGGGGGGCACAACCTGAACCTTAGTACTTCCCTCTGTCAGTGCAGGGTTTCCCAACCTGGCATGACTGACGGTTTAGACCAGATAATTTTATGTTGTTGGGCAACATCCTTGGTCTCCAGACACTAGATACCAGTAATACCCAGCCCCTCCCCCACAGTTCTGACGACCAAAAATGTTTCCAGATGTCCCCTAGGCACAAAATTACCCCTGGCTGAGAACCGCTGTCTCGGGGCATTTGCGTGTGCTTAGAACTGAGCACCAAGAGGCTGCCCGTCTTTTAGAAGTTTGTGCTTTAGCAATAAGGAGCAGCTCAAGGCTAGGCTGGGACACACACGGAGCACAACTGCCACAAATTCCTCAAGGGTTAGGAACCAGCAAGCAAGCCCTGACGCCCCACAAGCACCTTTGAGATTTGCTGGCCGGCACTGCAGCAGAGCTGCACTACAAACCGGTGTTTTCACACAAACAAGCCTGTACTTGCCAATTTGGAGAGCCGAATTACAGCAAATCTCTCTCGACAGCTTTGTCCACTATCCCCGATTCCCTTTTCAGTGGCAGACATCCCTGAAATTCTCGGTCAGGGCCAAGTGAAATGCTGTGTTCTACCTCAGAGCAAGAAGCACAGGTCCATAGACTCAAGTGCAGAGGACAGCGCAGCGGAAGGCAGCTGCTCGGCTCCCCTCGGCTTTGCTCTGGGTCAGGCTGGCGCAGTGCTCCCGCAGCCCCCAAGCAGAAGTGAGGAGTCGGGACAGACTGGCATCTCATGGCTGTGATTTTCCTGGTCCTTCATGTTAGTTTAGGGGAAGATTTCCTCCCACAAAATGACTCCCAGGAGCTATCAAGAACCAAAAACAAAAACAGAAAAACTCCACAACACAACCAAAACCTACTGCTTTCTCGGGAGACCAAGCTAGGATGCAGGGTCCAGTGCATTTGTTGTGTTTGCCCACACAAGCCAGACAGGAGGGCCGTCGCCAGCCCTGGTGCCAGCAAGAGCCCTGTCGACGCTGCCTCCCATGGGCCTGAATCTGAGGCACCTGGAAGGGTTATTAGCAGGATTGGAACTCATCCCTCTGCTGGGACTAGATCATAATTACAGTAATTTTCTAACAGAGCTCGGCAGTAGGACTGTTTAATCAGCATCTGACTCCCTTGTGCTCCCAGCCCTCATCACTCAAGGAGAGGAGTGGGATGGCTCTTAAAGAGACAGTGCCCGCCTTTCAGCATTTGGAACAGATGTGCCCTAATTGGTAGAATATATCTAAGTCTCGTACGGGCAGGTTGCACTGCCTCCAACAAACCGCCTCGGGCTCTCAGGATTCTGGGCCTTCTGCTGGAAGAATTCAGGTCAGGCTGCTGGTGGGCCTGGCTTCCCATACCATGGCCACCAGGGAAGGGACCCACACACACAGGGCAAGAACACTGAAGGATGGGAACTAACTGCCCCTTCCAAATGGATGGTATAAAGAAAAAGTGCTTGGCTGAAAGGGCAGGAAGGAGGGACTTGATGGCCACAGACAATAATTGGGGCTGGTGGCTTCCCATAACCCAAAGATTACAGAAGCAAATTATGTTCGTGCCCTTCCAGGGGGAAGGAAGCCTTCAAGACTTTCAGGTGATCTCTTAATTCTCACACTCTAGCTTTTCCATCTCTAGCTTTGCCATCTCTCCCTACTTATCATTCAGGCCCCTTTCCCTGCTATGTAAGCACAGCTTGTTTTTCTCCTCCTCTGCCTGCAGAAGTGGACCAGGTCTCCCCTTAATGAAAAGTACAATTATTCACTCTGCTTATTGAGTCAGGAGCACTGTCTCCTAAAAAGTGTGGCTCTTGTTATCCTTCTGAGTATAAACTGTCTGTACTTATTGTATCTTGAGAGTTGAGGCTGCAGCTTTCCAGCTCCATCACTAAGGTAAAACTGACTTTACCCAAGCTATTTCTCCAATAAGTCCCGAGGACCGGCTCCTGCTGCCCTGTTGGAAGCCAGATGCCCACTTGGTCTTTGCCACGGTTCCTGAAACAGCCCCTTAGAGAGAAGAGAAGAGCTGAGGCAGGCCATCAGTGAGAGATAGGAGGGGGGCTTCCAAATCGATTGAGGAAATCTTCAGGAAAGGTTCAGTGGTAAGGATAGGAACGGGGACACTCATCTACAGTTCAAAGAAAGGTTACCTCGTACTGGGCAACGTGCCCTCCACAGAGCCGAGTCCCTGCTGGCAGAGGGCCGCCGAAAGGGGCGGCTTAGGATCGGTGCCCAGGCTTGACTGAGGAAGTCACTATCTCCCACCACAGTGGTTATCTGCTTGGCTTTAGCCGCGTCTCAGCTGGCTGCTCACTCATAAATCCACAGATGCCACTCCAGCCCGACCGAATGCTCCTGTGGCCTCCGTGAGGCAAGCCAGGAGATGGTCTGTTTCCATTTCTACGCCAATCCCACCTTGCATCCTCCTGGCCCACTGTCCTCCTCATCCCTAGATATTATAAAAATATTCAGCAAGAACTAAGGCATACAAACATATTCACAAACATGGAGCTAACTGAATGTTCGATCGGATTGTTAAAAAGGCCTCATCACCTCCCTAATAAAGCTACCAGAGAGGGTACAAGGTGCTGAGGACTTGGTAGTGTGCACTGAAGGCCTCAGCAGTCAGAAAACTGGGAACTGTGGAGGAGGTCTGATTTCTGAGAACTGAAAAGCAGAGGGACTTTTCTCCTTGAGTAGTGGTGGTTTTAGCTTTTTAAAAAGCTCCCCCCGCCCCCAGCGGGAGTGGGGTGAGTGGGAGTTGGGGAACAACCTTGTCTTACAGAGCTTATAAAGGACCTCTCAAACTGAATACATTCTAACACCATCTAAAAGCATATTTTTAAAAACCATGCTTAGCTCAACCCAGAAGTTTCCTTGGATAGAAAATGAGTGTAATACTTGCTCTGCCCTCTTCATTGGGCACCAGAGTCAAAAATGAAAAGGACTAAGATGCATGTGCAACTAATGATTTTCATACAAGAAATCCCACCTCCCTCCACCCACATTCACACGTTTCCTTCCACCAAACAAAATGAACCCCATGAGCTTGGGATCACTTATCCTGAGTAACGGGAGAGGACTAGCCTTGGGCCGTGGAAGTAGCTATTGGAAGAAAGGTGGCTACATCAGGTATAGAACCTACCTCAATTCTAAATGCTAATAAATACTTTCCTTCTACAGAACAGCTCAGTAGGCCATGCACAGAGGTCATCAGCCATGGTGGCTAGCCCTTAATATACGGGGACAGAGCAAAACACAGCAAAACCAGAGGCGAATGGGACTGTGTGGGTGGAGGCGGAAGTCCACGTTTGCTGCTTCTCTGCAGACCCCAGGCCTGCATTAGGAAACGTCTTGCCTTCGTAGGACAGCTCCTTCCATGGCCTGCACTCAACTCTGCAGAAGACGATGAGGGGATGGTTCCCGGCCTTAGAGTAACTGAAGTGCTGTTATATGCACTGCTGTTAATGGATCATTTAAAAGGCTGGGAGTCAGAAAAATTGCATTCGTGTCTTTGAGTGGTTCCTGCTGTCCCAGCAGCCTACCCTGCTGGCAGAACGAGCTGCTGAGCACCAACTCCAGGAAGAAAAGGAATGAACAGAAGAAGGCCAACCCAGCTTGCTGTTTTTTGGCTGAGTAGGGAATTGACACAGACCACCTCCGGCTCCTGTCTGGAAGTTTCGAGATCAGAGAGCTTCAGGCACAGCTGGGTTCACAGCTGCACCATTTGGAGCATTGGACTTATTAATATTCATGAGTCATCCCCACCAATCGGCAGAGCGGATGCCATTAGCTTAGCATCTGTCGGGTTTTTGTGAGGGTTGTGTATGGAGTTTTTTTTCCCCCTTTAAATGAACTTCTTTTGACATTTTGGATTTGCCTCTGTAGGTTTTCTATCCTCGCCTTGCTCTGCTGCATCATATAAAGGAGAGACTCAGGGGAGGCGGGCAGGAAAGAGGGATGAGTCCCAGCCAGGGCTTTGCATCTGCCTGTTGACAAACTTTATTTCTCTTTCAGCACCTGGCACCTCAGACAGGCTGCGAGGATGGAAGCGGCATCAGGTAAATTATACCTAACAAGGTTCGTGCCCATAACTGGGAGGAGAGCTGGATCCTGGCTCTTTGGAAAACGGTCCTTCCTCCAGTGGTGAACTTGAGCTGCACACACAGTGCAGGAGCGCTGCAGTGCACAGCTCTGAACCATTATTTCCACACTGATAGATTCATGATTTATGAACGGAACTACTGCCAGCCTCCATTCCCTCCTTCTCTGCTACAGCTTGTTAGACACAAATTGCAACAACAGTCTTAAATAGTTGAATTTTATTTCAGGCCAAAGCCCCTCAACTCTGAACTAAATGCCATGACAGTCCCACAGCATAGGCTGGTAGTTAAAGAGCCCACAGACAGGTGGGGCAGCCAGCGGGTGGAGGAGTGGGCGGGAACCACACGCAAACCTAAGTGCAGAGCAATGCGGAATGCCAGCGTCGCTCTCCTCCTACCTGCTCTGGCTGTCAGTGGAGAGCAACTATGGCAGCAGGAGGGCAGAATGCCTCGCCGTCTGAAGGAAGGCACGTTGCTCCTCACCCCCACCCCCAGAAAGAAACGAAGCCCTTGCACCCCACTGGACTGAGCACATGGCCTCCCTGCCACACAGCAGAGGGCCACTGCAGCGCCTGAGCCCTGGAGGCAGGGAACTGTCACTGAGGGAGAAGAAAAGGTTTCGACAAAGACAGGAGCCCATTCTACCTCTGCAGAAAAGATGTGCGCCTCTGCCTTACAAGCAGAAGAGACAGTGACAGGCCAGGACAGCCTTTTCCAAAACAAAGCTCCCCGGGCCCTTTGCCTTCCCTCTGGCTGTGAACAGCCACTTCTCTTTCCTGGGTGGTCGCGACCTACTTAGTGGGTCCCGGGCCCCATGACAGGCGTCACAGCACCATTCCGTTCAGTGGGACCCGTGGAGGAAAAGCAAGGAGGTGGGAGAGTCAATTTTCACCGCCCTGGCCATGCAAGGAGGCAGGCGAGGGGCCAGCCTGCCAGAAACAAAGTGCTCCGGGGCCCGCAGCGAAACAGAGCCAGTGGGAATACGACAACACAGCAGTTCTGTCGGGACAATAGTCAATATGGCAGCTTAACATCTGCCACTTACAGATCCCCCAAATCAGTCACCTGGGGCAGCACTCCTGGGCCCGTTAGCAAACATCGTATGAAACTCAGCTCCCAAGAGAGTAAACATGGGATTCTGCTCAAAACCAATAGCCCCTGCACCTTTCGCTTAACTTACAAACATCTGCACAGTGTTTATTTCTACGGAGGAAGCTTGAGGGGTCGTCGCAACCAACCTCTATGCAACCAGCCCGCACAGAGGCAACTGTAAAGCGGCCCAACCTCACCAACACCTGCCCTGTGCCCAGTCCCACCCAGGTGCTCGCACCTCCTTGTCTGCATCTTCTCTGTCTGCCTCAGAGCAGAACCCAGAGCTCAAAGTGGAGTTCACTTTTCCAAAACTATTCCTAACTGACTCGGATCCAAAGGCACAGCATGGTCCCCTCCCAAGGACCTCCTCACAGGCTGAGGGTCAGAGGGTCCCTCATCAGGTCTTGCAAAATCACAGCATGGTGGCGAGGTAGGGGGTGGCAGAGGGGGGATTTCCAAGGAAGGAGCCTCGGAGTCAACAACAGGAGCCCACACCTCAAAATGATCCTTTTCTTCCTCAGGAGGCGGTGAGGGAGAACTCCTCCTGCCCGATCTTGGAAAAAAGCAGCAACTAGAAGAATGGGAAAGGGGAAAGAAGGCACAGAAAAACCAAATGAATGGATAGACACGCGTGAAGACAAACAAAAGGTGCTATGTCCATACAAATGGGTTATTATTCAGCCATAAAAAGGAGTTAGGCACTGATACACACTACGGCATGGATGAACCTTGAAAACATCCAAGTAAAAGAAGCCCATCACGAAAGACCACATGTCTTACAACTCCGTTTGTATGAAATGGTAAATCAGACTAGGTAAGTCCACAGACACAGAAAGCAGAACAGTGCTCGTCAGGGACCAGGGGTTGGAGAAAACGGAGTCATGTGAATGGGTACAAAGTTTCTTTGGGGGTAATGAAAATGTTCTAAAATTGACTGTGGTGATTAATGGCTGCACAACATTGTGAATAAACTAAAAACTACTGAATTATACACAGAAAGGGTGAATTTTATGGAATGTGAATTGTATATCTCAATAAAGTTGTTTTAAAGGCGGGGGACGTAAAGGACAGGACAAATAGGAAAGCTTTCTGTTCTTTCTCCCCCGGTTTCTATAAGAGAGCCTGCCACCCAGGGATGGAATGCGAGACACAGGCTCCTTCTGAAAGACTACCAACGCTGTGACTTTACTCTATCAAGCAGGCACCTCTCTAGCCCAGGTTACAATAATCCGAGCTCCTAGTGTCTCAAGAAAGAGAGCTTCAGTTACCTCTTAGGCTGGTCTCCTTTAGCCAAGTGACAAGAGCCCTGCCTCTCTTCCTGGACCCAGCCACAGTTTGACATCGCATAGCGAAGAATGGCATCGGAAACGGTCATGGGGCTTTGGCCTTGGACACAGGCTTCTATCTCGGGCACCGAGAGCTGGCTTTGCAGGAAGAGGTGTAACTGGCTGTCTGACAGGAGGACAACGCTCTGCAGGACCCTGGGGCAAACACAGCGGGGACAACACACAGCATCACTCCGAGGACTTGCTCTCCCCAACCCCAGCCTCTGGAGGATTCTGGCTTGAGTGAGCGTGGGGGTACAAAAAAGGGGTCTGGCCCAAATCACCTGCATGTTCAGTGAGCTATCCTGCTGGTCACCGTCCCCTCTCTCTGCCCCCACCTCAGAGGCAAGTGCCAGCCTGCACGTCCACTTACTTTTCGAGGAAGTGCTGCAGACCTTGCCGTCGCTTCTCGATGAACTCATCTGAGCTGCCAAAGAAGGTTGACTTCCCGGGAAGTTCAGGTACAGGCCTGTGGAGTCACATAATAGAACACGCCAAATAAGGGTAACATCCAAGACAGTCACTTCAGCCCCTGATCAAGGACATCCTCCCCAAAGAGGCACAGATCAATACAAATGGCTTTTAATAAGATGGCAGGGGTGGGACGCTAACAGTGACTAACCACGTGCCTCGTGTCGGGGACTACGCTTAATGTTTTATACACCTTATTTCATTAATCCTCCCAAAACCCCATGAGAAAGATATTAGTGCTCTCATTTTACAAGTAAGGAAATACAATCGGAGAAGTTGAGAAAACGTCCCAGTGCACACAGCTAGTAAGCAGCAGAACTGGTATGAAACCAGCCTATGACCTCCAGCTCCATGCCCTGTACTACACTGTTCACAAAACCCACTCCCACCGTCAACTATTATTCTTAAAAGGGAGAAACTTAGACATGGAGACACAGAGAATGCTGGGTCCTTATGTGTCAATTAAGACTACCTATGCCAATCCCAGAAAGTCGCACACTTGGGAGTTTCCTAAAAGTAGCTGAGTTGTCACCCACAAACTCTAAAACTCCTTAGCCTCTCTTGTGAAGCTCAGCACATCACTCTGAAAGACAACAGCAAGGCTAGACGGGCCCAGTTTGTCGGGGGAAGCTCCAACTGGCTTAGAGGGCCAGACCCATGACAGTGTCCTCATCGGTCCCACATGGTAACCACCTAGCTAGGTCATCAACAGCCATCCATCACCAGAGCATTCAGTGGCCACTCTGTGGTGGAATCACTGCTCTACATTGCCTCCAGTGTTAGGACTTTCCTAAGGTTTAGGAGGTCTTTCTTAAGGTTCTCAGCCTCTTGTGTCTCTGAGAAAAGGTCTTTGCACCAAAAAATAATCACGACCTTTACATGTCAAATGGACCAGATCACCTGTCAACTAAGTTGAGGGGCTAAAGTTTCTGACAGCCAGTGATCAGCACATTTATAATGCTAGCAGCACATTTGTCTAGCTCTATACTAACATGCCTACAAAGAATATTTCTGCTATTCCTATGGCACAGTGAGGCCAAAATACTAGAAATAAGAACTCTTGTCTTTCCCTTTTTCACTGACTTAGAAACATAATTTAAGAACACACTTCTCAATTTCTTCAGTGTCTGATGTGTTGCCAAGTTTTCCTCACTGTCAACTCTTAACTCCCAAGTAAGCGCCTACAAGCCAGTCTCGGAGCCCCGAGAGGAAAGCACAGGCAGACTCACACTAAACCAGCGTTTCTCTGTAGCTGCTTTCTCAGCCACACGAACTCACGGTAACGGCGACGTACACAGGACGTCTTGGCAGTGAAGGCTTTGCTGTTGGTCTGCAGGAAAAAGTACATCACAGGCGTTAGTGGAAAAAGACAAAGAGCACACAACCCCCCATCATCACTCTCCCCGGGGATCTAAGCCACAGGCCGCAGTCCTGCTCAGAGGCTGCGCCCAGAGCAAGGTGCCACCAGACAGCCTGCAGGCGACTCTCAGGCATGCCCACGCTCTTGCTCCTCTCCCCTCTCCGAGACAGGTTCTGCCTCAGCACTGTCCCTCCGCCCTGGAGACTGCTGATCCCAATAAAGAAGTGCGATGCACTTACATGGAGGAAGATCTTATAATCCACGTAAGAATTCCAGGAGCCCTCATTCTGCACACGGGGGTCCTGAACACGCACAGTGATCACCTCCTGAAGGTAAGAGATGCTCCGTCAGCTTCGGCTCAGCCACACAGTGAGGCAGCTTTGGCAACAGGTTGGCAGATTTTTTCCAAATAGCACCAACTTTTATTCATTTGTTCATTAAATTCAACAAATACTTACTGACCCAGTGTGTGCCAGCCACTCTTCTAAGACACTGGGGGAAAACCATGATAAGAGACAAAAATCCTTGCTCTCGCGAAGCTTACATTCCAGTATATTCTAAGGAATGGAAAAGTTACTCAAAATGGAACCTCGTCTCCCAGAAATGCCTTTACTACTGAATTCCTTCTCCTAGCTCTACTTCGAGCCCATCAGAATCGCCAAGGTATTCCTGTCAGAGCAACACCACGGAGCAATGATTCGCATCTTCTCCTAAACCCCCTGGAACTTACCCACTGCTCCCTGGAGACCACTTGCTTACCTCCAGCTCTTGGTTCTCCAACATCCTACACCAAAAGCCCATTGGAAGAAAACATCTGAAGAGGGACAAATGACAAGGGAACAACTGTGGTTAGTGTGCTTCTATTCTTATCACTCCTTATCAGGGCAAAACCCTAAAAATTTTTCATCAACCCTCCCGGGGAAACCCAGGCACCTTTTTTAATTCTCAAGTACAACTTAAAAGGAAGCAAAAAAACTCCCCGACATCACGACAGCTACAAGCCCTGGGGGGTTTGCCTCCCTTTTCAGACCACAGCCAAGACCCTTAACTATGCCACCTCTAACCAAAGCACATTTGGGTCTGCACTGTGTTGGCCTCAAGCCCCATGAACGGGGGTTCGGTGGCAAACCCTTCCTGCCTGAAGACTGCAGGCAGAGCAGCCTTGTGGGCACACAGGCACGGCTTTGCAAGGGAACCTAACATCGCCCCCTCCTGGCTGTTCAGAGACAGCCTAGCCCCCCAAAACACAGATGCTCCTAAGTCTCTCTTTGTCTTGTTAACCAGTCCTCTCCCCAGAGGTAAATCAGAGTCTGACAGGACCCGGAGCACCCGAATGGGTTACCCAGTTTCGACCTTCCCTTATCTAATCATTTATTCTCCAGACTGCAAGCCCAAGGTTCTAATTATTTCCTTGCTGGACATGCCATCCAGTTTGTACCTCCACCCAAACACCCCACAGCTATACAGGTCGATTCAGGCTGTTCCCACTCCTTTGTAAAGATTCATTAAAGCCTAAGCTGCTGATTTCCCCCAACGTGGTAGTTTACATGTGCAGCGACATCGCCCACTCCAACAAGGGGACCATGAAGGCTGCAGCACAGGGTTACTCAAGTCCGAAGGGGCCCATGATGTCACCTTCTGTTAAAATACAGCACTAATCTTATTACTGCCAGAACCACTCTGACGGCAACCACCCTGGCTGCCACCTGCACCCCCTTCTCCTCTCTTAAGAGCAGAACAATAAGGTTTAATTTCCCTTTTCAATTTACCTTGAAATGAAAACTGACTTCAGCCAATATGTACTGCCAACAAATGATCTGCGTTGGCTCCTGGGAAAACAAGACTCTCTAAGATCTCCCTCTCCTCCCCCCATGCCCATTCACATCCACTCATTTTTACAGTCCCACAATTAATTTTAAACACATTCCCTTATTAGTTCTGCCTTACCATTAGAAGAGTGTATAATGAGTTTCTTTCTATCTTATGTTTTGCTAACACAAGGCAAATGTTTCAAAAGAAGGGGAACTCATTTACACCACAAAATGAGCAGAGCAAACAGCTTTTCCAATTCTTTCCAGTGTACCAGGCGGTCTCTCCACACAGACACTGCACGCAGAGACAAAGCTGCATGGCAGATGAAAAAAACCGGGCGACACGGTCAAGCAAACCGAAGGCTTTATGATTGCAATACCATCTTAAACAGTATTCCTGCTGACCATCTGAGTTTTCGTCTGATGCAGTCACCACTGCAAAGGGCTCCTGAACTGAAAAACAGCAATCCCAGTGCGGTTACAACCAGTGCATAAAAGCCCAATGTAAGCACTCAAACGGCTGTGACCAAAAAGAGCAGGCCGACTCACTGTGAACGATGAACCTCCTCAGATTTAAAAATACTTTTCCCTCTTTTTTTCCCAGGCATTTGGTAAATTGCCAGCCCAGGAGTAGAGTTAAAAGATTCTGCAGTGTCTTTTCACAGAAGTAACAACAGGAAAGGCCACACCAAGGAAATTATGGTCGCCACAAGCTTGGTGGAGCTCACACACCTCCTGTGCCTTGAAAGGTTTACCAAAGGCAGGACTATAACTTAGTAACTAAATGCTCATCACTCTCTTGGACTCAACAAGAGTTTGCCTGGGGCTCTGTACCACCTCCACATGCAAGTTCCTCCCCTTTCCTTTGGGGCTACTGCCACTTAGAAACAAATACCTATAAACAGATTTTTTTAAAAATCCTAGGACCCCTGCCCCCTAAGATGCTGTGTACTTAAATCTAAATTCAAAGGTCACTAAGAAAGTTTCAGCTGTAACTTCCCTTAAAAACACTGGAACAAATGCAAAAACCTAGACTTCAAGTAATAGTTTCCAGCAATCTCCATTAGCTTCCTCTGCCCCGGCCCCCATCGATGCCGCTCCTCAGAAGGAAATGAAGGTCAGTTCTCTGAAGAGGAAGAAGTTCTAAAGTTTGGCTCCATGACCCGGGAGATGGAGCCATATGTCATCCAAATAAGGACAGAGTCAGTGCTTCTCTCCGCTACTTATGCAACTCGGCACAAACTCCATTTCCTGGGCCCTTTCAATCACATCTGAAGTTTCCTTTACTTTCTCCATCTGTGCCAGCGCCAATGACTCCAAGAAGAACCTAGCCGTTTGCCGTCTACCAAGTTGATTCCTCGTAAAACTTTCCAAGATCACAACAATCCAAGGCTCCGGCTCCACCCTTTTCATTCCCATTTAAACTACTTCAAGAGACAGGTTAAAAAACCAACCAGGTGAGCCACCGAGACTTCCATCCCTTCTTACCTATTCTTGAGCCAGATGGCAACTCCGAAAGCTCTCCTTCCTAAGCCCCCCACAGGTGGCAAGGGAAGCGTCCCGTCTGACCAGCCTCCGAGTGTTCTCAACCAGCTCTGCTCCATTCTTTCTGTCCCTCTGTAATAGGCCACTCCTTCCACTTGGAAGGTTAGTCACAAAGGCTACCACGGTCTAGCGCAAGGGCCTCCCCTGTCCCCCTAAAATACTTGCCCCTTGTCTCTAGTCCTGGCCGTTTGGGTAAAGACGCCGAAACTCTTTGACTCCGGCCACTCCCCCTCCGGTCTTAACAAACTAGGAGCGAAGAGCCAGGAGGTGCCTCTTCATCTTTCCTATTGATCTTGGGGAGTGGGAAGGGAAGATGCTTTATATTCCTTTAAAAATAAATGCAAAAGCCGAGTTTCTTTCTCTGGATTCCGACCAAGTAACGGCCTTTATTACAGGAGGAAAGACAGCCCCTAGGATGTCAAGCGAAATCCCCATCCCAAAAGTCACTACTGACGCTTAAGGCCGCGACCCTCACCTCAAAGCAGCACCTGCTCCCCACAGCCGCGGCCCCGCCCACGCCCCCTCACCTGAGAGCAGCATCCACTCTCCACAGCGACAGCGACAGCGCCCCACCATGTAACTGGTCTCGGCTTCTCCTTCCGGGTGAGTGGCCGGTACCCCAGTGCACGACGGGAGATGGCTCCCGACACTCCAATCCCGGGTACCCAGGACGCCCCACCCCTGCGGGCCTAAGCTCTTAGTGGCGATCCCGCTTCCCCCGAGGTGCGCTTGGCCCCACCCAGGCCCTGGCGGCAGTCTGGATGCCGCACCAATCATTCCGGGTGCTGGAGGGTGAACGCCGGTGATGGGTGACCAAGGGGTTCTGACGTCCAATCCAGCGCAGCGTCCCGCCCATCGTTGTCAGACCATCCAATCAGCGGCCAGGGGGAATCATCAAAGGTCTGAAAGAGGGTGCCTGGAGCCGAGGGGCTGAGGGGAGGTTGTCATCAGCCTTTCGGTTCTGCGAGGCATGGTTTTGACCGTGGGAGGGTCGTGGAAGAAAACGCCCTGGTTCTTGGAGTTTCGCAAATTCCAGAGAGTCCCCAATTCACCCCGAGTGGTTGCAGTTCCCTAGCGGAGTTATCAGAAGACTCCGACTCAGGTTCGTAAAACCCCAGATTGTCAGAGTGAAAACCCGGACCGAGATGGTTCAGCAACTCGTTTCACTCGCCGAAAAGACCCCGAGGAAGGATGGTGCAGCTTAGTTAGTAACAATGAGCATTCTGTTGAATATGACGAAGACTTTTTTATGTTGAACTGTCTTTTAACTACCAGTTTAAATATAATGTTAGAAAAGATAATATCAAGGAAAAAGATAGGGTCACAAATACAAGCTCTGGAGCTAAGGACTATACCCAGCACTACACTGACCCTGTGGCCTTAAACTGGTCCTAAATCTTTCTAAATCTTAGTTTCTTCATCTGTCAAGTGGAGATTATTGCACATACTTCAAAGCAGCTTTTCTTGAATTTTGTTGACCTCAGGATCCCCTTACAGTCTTTTTTTTTTATTATTGATTTTTGGAGAGAGAGAAACAAACACTCATGCGTTCCACTTATTTGTGCGTTCATTTGTTGTTTCCTGTGCGTGCCCTGACGGGAGATGGACCCGCAACCTTGGTGTCTGAAGTCGGTCGCTCTAACCAGCTGAGCTACCCTGCCAGGGCTCTTTATATACTTCAAAATGATTAAGAACCTCAGGAAACTTTTTTTTATGTGGGATATTCACCAAATTAGAAATTTAAATTGAGAAATTAAAAGTATTTATTGAGGGTAGTGAAATACATGAGACCATATGCAGGTGATGTGTTACAGAATTGTATACATGAAACCTGTGTAATTTTATTAGCCGGTGTCATCCCCATAAATTCAGTTAAATTTTTAAAAAAATTTTATTAATTCACCTAAAATAATAATAAACCATTACATGTTAAGATAATGCATTCTATGAATTAGAGCTACACTTTTAAAAATAAATTATTGAGTAGCGGCATTGTATTATAATGCCAGAAATGCTCTGCAAATTCCTTTAATGTCTGGCTTAACGGAAAACATTCTCTGTTGTACTATGCTTCCCCATTCTCTGTTGTACTATGTTATTTGGGTCTAGGAAATGAAGAAATCCTATCTCACACAGATTTTTTGTAGCCTTCTTCAATTATTGTGGATACCCTTTGATACTAGCAAAACTCAACAAATGGTAGTTCTTAAAGGTTAATTACAATGGGGTATCTGAAAACATTCGGAAAATACTGGTTTACTAAATAATCTGCCAAATATTGGTGCATTTCATTGTTCAATTTTTTTTGAAATCACATTTATTAAAATGTTCACTGATGTCCAATGAAGCTATTAATCTCACTTTGGTGAGATTAATATGGTATCACTTTGGTGAATACCATATTTTCCAAAGTTACCGTTTTGGCTTGAAAGCTCAAATATTGAAATAGAATACTTCCTGTCATTTTCCTCAGAGTGGCAGGCTCATTTCATTCAAATATCCTGCTCTGAATAACCACAGCTTTTCTGTCAGTCATTTTTTCAAACAAAAATGGTGTTCTGTGAAAAAGGGCAACTAGTTCAACTCACGCATCTCAAGCGACTGCACAGCTGTATACTTCAGTAAACAAAAGTACTTTATGTACACCTTCTATTTCATCACAGAGAACATTAAAAAGACATATACTCCAGGAAAGAGATTTCATAAAGTTCATAATTTGTACTGTCAAAGTTAGTCTTAAGTGAAAGTGGCACCTGTTAATTTTTTGCATAGGGGTGGCAGTGGAGAATATAATGACACTACTGTAAGTTGATGCCATGCTGACTTGATTCACGCTGGGATGCCAGCCGATTCACCCACTGTTACCTTTGTACCATCCGTGAAAATGTCAACACTGGAAAAGATCAAGTAATGTCTTACTATTACTAGGAAAATAGTTTTGACCATGCAGACTTGCCTGAAACCTTCTCAGGCACCCCAGACTATGGACTACACTTGGAAACCACAGATTATATCTGCAGAATATATCCGTTCATTCAACAAATATTTAATGAGCCCTTTCTATGAGCTGGGAGCTGTTTTAGACATTAACAAGAAAGCAGTGAGCCAAACAGAAAAATATCCTGACCCCCTGGAGCTTATATTTTTAAAGAGTTTAAGGGCTTAGCTTAGTATCATCCACCCAGAATATTACTCAATCAATGTTTTAAAATAAGTTTATTAAATAATTTGAATGTAATATAAGTTTCACAAATAGGTGGAGCCCTATCTGGAGCTTGTTTTTTTTTATTATTTTTATTTTTAAACATTTTATTTATTTATCTTTAGAGGGGAAGTGAAGGAGAGAGGGAGAGAAATATCAATGTATGGTTGCCTCTCGTGTGTCCACTGCTGGGAAGTGGCCTGCAACCCAGACATGTGCCCTGACTGGGAATCGAACTTCGATCCTTTGGTTCACAGGCCCCCACTCAATCTACTGAGCTACACCAGCCAGGGCTGGAGCTTGTTTTTTTAAGAACAATTTCCAACACTTGATAATGGGGCCAATCTTTATAGCAGAAATGCTAGCAAATGATATACTTCTCCAAGCAGTAATCCCTTCACTTGAAAAAAACTAATCAGTGTGAGGGCTCAGGGTGCATGATTTGAGAAGTGCAGGGTTTTTTGTTGGGTTTTTTTTTTTAATCCTCACCTGAGGATATGTTTATTGCTTTTCCTCCTGTACAGTCCCCACCCCACTGGGGACTGAACCTGCAACTCAAGTATGTACTGTGACTGAGGATCAAACCTGCAACTGTTTGGTGCACAGGACAAGGCTCCAACCAACTGAGCCACCCCACCAGGGCAGAAGTGGAGGTTTTAATTACTATCCATTACTTCCTGGAAGTCACATGAGAATCAGTTTGACAAGGGGAAGTAAGAGAAACAGATAGCTCTTAAGTATATTTGCCTTTTAAAAGAGTGCTTGTTAACCCCAAATGAATAAATCTTTGACAATAGGATTTCAAGTAGTAATCAATGAAACAAAAACTCACACCCAGTAGGATGGTTGCTATTAAAAAGAAAAAAAAAAAAAACTGAAAGCCCCTCCCCGGGAAAAACTAAAATGCCTGTGCACATCAGTGGAAATGTAAAACAATGACGCAGCCACTGTGGAAAATGAGATGGGATAGTAAAAAGCTAGGAAAATTCCTAGGCAAGTGCAATGGGGAAACTAAGACAAGAAAATTAAACAAGGCCAAATAGCTTGAGCAACTTACAGCCAGCTGGTGAATTCTAAGGCTTTATCTCCCCTAACCAAGGACATTGGAGAACAAATACTTTATACCTGTCCTCTCTAACCAAAGAATACATAGTTTAAATCTCTCTGGTCTGGGAAAATGGGGAACAGAGACCCAATTAATGCCATTTGTGCCAGCTAAACCCAAAGAGAGATAAAGTCACGGGAACAAATAACAGAAACCCCATTAAAAGCCAGACAGACCCAAGATAAAAGTAAAACAGTACAGCAGACCAAAGAATATTCCCAACCCCACCCCCATACCTCATTTTGACTCATCAATGTATTAAAAATGCACCCAAATGCTGACAAATACTCTACTGAAACCCTCCCCTAAGACTCTCACCTGCAGAAAAAAGATAAAAAGCCCTCAGGACGAAGACTCAGGAAAGGTTCACTCGAGAGCTGCTGCATGCCCCTTGCAGGGCATGAACTTTTTATTTCCCCCTAAACTCTAAGGGTCTTCATGAGATTTGCAGCCAGGGGAGCAGTGGACAGCAGTGACCCAGGTAAACCCCCCAGATCCTGTCTCCAAGGACCTCTTTTTCTCTGCTTCCCCTGAGGTTAAAAGCAACCAATCCTTGGCTCCTCCTTTCCTACAACATTTCCAGGGAGCCAAAGCTGCTAGCTACCTAGACTCAGGCTCTCCCTTGTTACTCTCCTGCTTCTTCTTCTACCCTAAGTCCCTCCTTTGTCTCACTGTCCCCAGCTTTAATAAACATACTGTCAAAATCACCTGGACTCATGTTGTGATATCTCTCCTACATGAAGTCAAGAACCCACACACTACAGGCCAGCCTGAGGCAGGCCCACTCCAGGCCAGTCCCTGTCCAGTAATAGAAAAGCGTATGTCAATTTTCCAAATAAATAAATAAATAAAATTACCATATGATCCAGCAATTCCACTTGTGGGTATATAACTGAAAGAATTGAAAATAGAGTCTCTGGAAGAGATACTTGGATACCAACATTCACAGCAGCATTACTCACAACAGCTAAAATGTGGAAGCAACCCAAGTGTATAACAATGGATGAATGGATAAGCAAATGTGATATATACATACAATGAGATATTCCTCAGCCTTAAAAAGGAAGGACATTTTGACATATACTGCAATATGTATCCATATGAACCTCAAGAACATTATACTAAATGAAATAAGCAAGTCACCAAAAGACAAATGCTATATAATTCCACTTGTGTGCGATACATAGAGTGGTCAAAATCATAGAAACAGAAAATAAGGTGGTGGTTACAAGGGACTGTGGGGAAGGTAGGACGGGGAGTTAGTGTTGAATGGGTGTAGAGTTTCAGTTCTACAAAATGGAAAGCCTTACAGAGTGGTGCTGATGGATGTACAACATCATGAATGTGTTTGATACCACTGTACACGTGAAAATGGCTAAGACGGCAAATTACATATACATATGTATATTTTCCACAATATTTAAAACTAGGGAAGAAAATGCAACAAAGAATTTCAGATAATGCAGAGGAAAATATTTTAAATGCTTTGTAATTCCTCCCCTTTTTAGGTTGCACCTCAGAAGCAGCTATCTGCTACCCCTGAACTACCTACTGTTCAGGTGCCATTCCTTTACATGGAACTGTTAACCCTACAGAAATGCAGCAAAGTGGACCTTAAATAATATTTCCACGTGTCAGATTTTCGCTGAGGCCGAGGCTTCGAGAAGTTAAGCAGCTTGGCCAAAGTTACCCAGCAGGCGAATAGTACAGACAGCGCTGAATCCAGTCCAGCCTGATTCCGAGTCCTTGTTCTTCTTTGCAACATCGCACTTCTTTACTTGTGATTCGAGAAACTCCACGTGACAGACACATTTCCTGTGGGCATGAACAATGTTACTTCACGTGTCTTGAGCAAGGTTATTATGACCGAGTTGCCATTACCCTTAGAAAGAAAAGAAACTCTGAGGGTCTAAATAACTTAACATGTCGCCATTCTCCTGGGGAGAGAAAAGAACTAAACCCATTTCATCCCAAAAGACTTAAAAAGAACAGGAAAGAAAAAAAAAAGAAATCTTGTTAATGTAGATTCTAGACTTGAGAGTTTGACATCCCTCCCTGGCAGAATTTTAGAATACATCATTAATAAGAGCTCTAAATTAATTGCAGATTAGCATAAACCAGTGGTGCTCTGCTACCTGAAAAAAGAGGGTGACCTTTGACTCCCTTAATTCAAGAGTGGTGTAGAGTACCAGGACAGTATGCTGCCTCTATTTTGAAATAAGCACCTATGAGCCAGAATTTACTAACAAAGTAGACATGCTAGATCTACAACTGTCCTGTGATGCATGGTTCAAGAAAATGGTTACATTGAGCCTAGATTTGTGACCCCTTAGGGAACCTAAAGGCTGAATTTGAATACTAGAAGGGCAACAGGAAGGAGGAATTAGGTTTACAGAACAGAATTGTATGCAGCTGAAGAAGACAGAAGTAGGGGAAATGAAACCAGAAAAGTCAGCGTTTGTTACTGCCTGTTCGTTCCTACCAGAACAAATAAGTAGAGACAAGGATTGCATCTTTATGGGCACTTTATTCAGATGCTGGAGATCAGAGAAGACCAGTGGATTATGTACCCTAAAAAACGTCTTAACGTCTCATCTCAAGCCAACCTTTTTTATAAGGAGAAGAAAAGGGCTTGGAATTCAGGAAAAAACATAGATAAAGGATCTGGAGTTCAGGGGAAAAGGTTAATCAGATAAAAACTGCAGTCTGGCAAGATTTCCCTAGCATTTCCCCGTCTGCTGACCAGTGAGTGATTCTTTAGCTGTGTCCTGGTCAGTGGGCGGTTCTCTCTCTGGAGCACAATAACTCAGATACTATCTTGATTGCTTGCAGTCCTCCTAGTACACAAAGGTTGGATTGTTTGCAAGCATCCTGGAGTCAGGGTAGGTCCGGTCACGCATTCCCTTTCCTGGAACAATAGCTTTCTACATGCATTAATCACTAAACTATAGTTAGTAACTATAACTAAAGCTAAAAAAATTTTAACTCTTGGGTTCCCCCATCAGAAATAGATGCCATTAACATGGGCAAGCAGAATTCAGCTCAATATGAGGACTCGGGGGTGGCAGCGTTTTATGCAGGCAGAAATATGGTTTGGCAGTGAGACAAATAACATCAAATCTTGATTCCACCACTTCGTTGCTGGGTGCAAAATGGAAACCATAATTCCCACTTCCCAGGTGTGTTGTGAGGATTAAAAAACATCCATCAAAGTCTTAAAAGTCCTAGCGCTGGGATAAGCACTCAATAATAGTAGCTAATATTATTACAACTAATTTTCTTATAACTAAAGTTATTATAAAACAAAATAGGACAGGGGAGTGAGTAGCAAATGTTTGACTCTTCATGGACACCCAGCTCAAATATCTCAGGAAGACTTGCCCTCTTCTCTGGTGTTGTAGCAGCTCTTTCAGCAAAACTCTATTGAGACAGTATAAGGACTTCAGCCCAGGAACAGAAAAATACCAAGCGTCCAGGAAGCCAAGTTAAGACCAGGTGGCCAGAAGATGTTGAAACCACCTTTCTGCATGTGCAATTGGGGGTGGCAGCAATAAGCCATATCACCATCTTGCCCCCACAGCACAGGCAGGAGATAGTTGCCAAGCAACCCACAGGACAGAGTAATCCCACCCTGACATGGAAAATTCCACCCCCTGATCTTCATAAGCCCACCTTTTCAAAAAACCTGCCTTTTGGAGCAAGCACCCTGGCCCTTCTCCCTGCTTTGTCCCCAGCTTATAAAAGCAGCCAAATAGAACCAGTCCTGGAGCAGTTCAGGGGATGTTCCTTTCCTCTGTTCTGCTTCCCTTGTGCGGGGACATAAGCTTAATAAAATCTGTCTGGAAATATCTCTGGGGTTTCCTCTCCATTTCTATCTTGGGGAACCCAAGAACCCCAATGCAGGTAACACCACTGTGATATTGCTGAGCTGGATTTCTCATGTGGTAATTTTTCAGAGCCCTGCACAGAGCCTGGCTCAGTAAAACTGTTATGTAAATGCAGACTTCTGCATTCTGGGGTACAATGCTGTAGACTAGCTGCCTTTCTCCTCCCCCCACCCCCATTAGTAGGATACTTGAACACGCAGAATGAGAAAAAAAAAGTCATTTTCTGGTAGTTCTGTTTAGTTCCTGATTGCATAGGGCAGCAATTTTCAACCTTTTTCATCTAGTGGCACACTAAACTAATTGCTAAAATTCTGCCCTAACCAGCATGGCTCAGTTAGTCAAATGTCATCCCACGAAGTGCAAGGTTGCCTCTTGGATTTGTGGTCAGAGCACATGCCTTGGTTGCGGGTTCGGACCCCAGGTGAGGCAACCAACTGATGTTTCTCATAGAGATATTTCTCTTCCTCCCTTTCCCTCTTGCTAAAAAAATTAAAAAATAAAAATAAATAAAATGTAAAATTCTGCAGCACAACAAAAATGTATTTTTTGCTGGTCTGACAAAAATAAGTATAATTTTGACTGATTTACAAAAACAAAATAATAGTATAGTAATTACCTACCCTTTTTTACTCCAAAGTGACTTTTTAAAAAATCAGGTGCTTATATTTTGTATATAAAGATTTCTCGAGTGGTAGGTAGGGCAGGTGAGACTAACTGGGGGAAAGCGGGGACGACTGTAATTGAACAACGATGACAAACTAAAATAAAATAAAAAAGATTTTTGGTACACAGAATTAACCAATCAGACATAAACTTATGAGAAATGGCCAATAAAATCCAATTCTATTATATGACCTTTATAAATATATTTACAGTCCCAAACAGGCATTCATACTGGACAGCTATTGATGTGTTGGTTGTTGTCATTTTTTATTTGACAATCTAAGGGAAAAGAGATATACCCCTGACTAAATAGTCAGGTACTGCATGTTTTAAAAACTCTTACAGTACACTGGTTGAAAAATCACTAGAATAGGGAAAAGGAGGGTAAGGAAGAGAGTTTATGCATATGAGTATACCACATCATTATCCAGTCAGCTATTGAAGGACACTTTGGTTGTTTCCACGTCTTGGCCACTGTGAGTAATGCTTTAGATGTTTTGATGCATGGATCTCTTAGCTGTGTTCATGAGCCAAGCAGGGAATCCTTTACTGAATTATAGATGTTCAACTTGTTGCAACTTCAAGGAGAGGACCAGAGGGACCTCTCACGCCGCTATTCTTCTGATACCACTCAAATGAGTCTTAACATGGTCATCTTTGATAGAAATAAGAATGGTTATAAAGAGAATAATTATATTTCAGTAATACGCCTTTGTGAATATCAAATTCTAGATCTGTTAAGTGTCTTTGAAGTTTTGCTTTCTAGCTAGATATTGGACTGTATCCTGAATTCTTCCAATTTCCTCCAATATTTGGATAGAACTCTCCAAACCAACACTTCCAGTTTTCTACCACTCTTTCGATTTGGAATCACTGTGAAACTAATCTGCCCCTTTCCCAAAGCCATGCAAGGTAAAGATGGACTACTTGATATAAACTTCAGAGACATCACAACAGCTCATATGTAAACAGTCTTTGTGCTTGTTGTTATGCGGCCACTCAGAAAGGTGGAGACATTGAAACTGCAAATGAGGAAAATCTGTCAAAGTGCCACTGCTTGCCCTACTCCGTCTGAAGACCATTAGAACCCGAAATGTAGAAATCTCTCGATGGGCCACTGTTCAGACTCAGAAACTACAGTTGTAATTTGTTTGCAGGAACCTTTGTTTTTCTTTTGTTTCTATAGAAAATCCTTTCATTAAATTGCCTATTACTTACATCATATGGAGACCTAATTTAGGTGAAAACTCACCTGCAACACCACCTCCTGACATGCAACATCCTCACGTTCCTCCTGTTCTAAGTCGTCATAGAGATATGTGGTTACTCGTACATTATGTGCGTCTGTGTAAATAGCATAAAAATTGAGACCCATTTGTTTATTTAACTGGTTAAATAAACCTCGGTTCCTGGGAGTTTCTGCTCTGGGGAATTTTTCAATTTTTCAATTTCTCTCCTTACAGCCATATTAACCTCTCTAGTGCATCAATTTTTATTGATTTTTAAAAAAAATTCATTGCATTTGCATTTATTTTTTATCCTCACCAAGGACTTTTTTTTTTCATTGCTTTGAGAGAGAGAGGAAGGGAGAGAGGGTTTAGAGAGAGGAAAGGGAAGAAGAGAGGGAGAGAAATATCAACGTGAGAAAGAAACATCGATTGTTTGCCTTTCGTACACACCCCAATCAGGGACCCAACCCACAACCCAGGCATGTGCCCTGACCAGGAATTGAACCCTGTGGCCCTTCAATTTGCAGGATGATGACCAACCAACTAAGCCACATTGGCCAGGGCATTTTAATTGATTTTTGAGCAAGAGAGAGACAGACAGACAGACAGACATTGATTCATTCATTGCTCCACCCATTTATGTTTTCATTGATTGCTTCTTGTATGTGCCCTGACCGGAAATGGAACCTGCAACCTTGGTGTATTGGGATGATGTTCTAACCATCTGAGCTCCCAGTCAGGGCTACAGTTGAGGTTTTTAAATACCTGCTGGTGCCACTCACATGCCAGTGGTATCCATCAGGATCAGACAACCGGATTAAATCAATAATAACCACATAAATGATGAAAACAGTGACTACATGGTCCTCTGACCTGATGACTCACTAATGGAAATTGCAAATGTGTGATTCTTTGGCCTGACTAGATCAAAGGTGGTAACAGAATACTGCTATATAATGGTTGGCCATACTCTCAGATTTCTGAGAGAATGACCTAAAGGGGGAAATTATTAAAATAAACAGCTAATTGGAGACCAACCTTAAAAATTCCCTGAGCAGACAAAACCAGTTCAGTCATACATGCAAAGCTTAATTTAGCTTATTTTGAAAGACTAACTTCATCTGGGTCTTTCTTATTTATGCCTCTGGAAATCATAAGCAAAACTTGAACTGTTTCCCAAGGTTGATGTGAGGTAACCACTGACCAATTCCCTACCATTTAAGAAAATTCTCATATTATAAACTAATAACCGTTGATAGGGGAATTCAAAAGTTACAGATTTTATCTTTAGTTATAGTTGATAGGCTTAGTGATTATGCACGTGGAAAGCTATTGTTCCAGGAACTGGAATGTATGACCTCTGGGGCACTAGGAGGTCCAGGAGCAATTCGACCTTTGTGCTCCAGGGGGTCTGCAAGGATGGTGATGGTATCTGAGCCACTGTGTTCCAGGGAGGGAAGGGCAGTGACTCAGATAAAAAATTGTGGATTAGCAGGTAAAGAAATACTAGGAAAATTGATGCAGGACTGTGACTCTTACTTGATTAACCTTTTCCCAAACCATTTACCTACCCTTTTCTTCCCATAAAAAGGTTCACTTGAGATGAGATGTTAAGACGGTTTTTAAGGTGCACAACCCACTGCCTTCTCAGGTTGCCAGCATCTGAATTAAGCGCCCATAAAAGTTCAACCCTTGTTTCTACTTTTCGGTTCTGGTAGGGACAGGGAGTTCCAGCACCGACTTTTCCATTTTCACCGTGAATAATAAACAGTCGTTGCTTTCTCATTATATAATGTTTTACAAAAATATGACTCTAAACCTCATTCCATATTTCAGCTTGAGTGTTCCCAGTTTGCAACCTGTCTTTTTTGTGCACGCACAGTAAGTTTTTACTAATTACTACTCGTAATTCATTACGAGTGATGATTCATTAGTTTTACTTTGGCTATTCTGAACCCTTTGACGCAAGCATGGTTTTTGGCCTATTTCTGTTTCTTTGGGGTGACTGGGTGAGGAGTGCTCATGGCGTAACGGAGGAATTCTGCACAAAAACTACACATTGGCACAGCCAACGAAAAAAAAGGTTAGTTCAAGAGACCGTGATAACACCTGCCGGGGGACCTAACCTAGCCTAGTCTAACGGGTCAGGGAAGGCCTCGAAGGGTAAGTAATCTAAACCCTGAGAAGCAGCAGCGTTACAGAGATTTGAGGAAGAAGAAATGAAGGATTTCGGAGATTTTGTGAAATTCTGGTGAGAAACCTGGTAAGATTCAAAAACACCAAGAATGTGGATTTCTGTCCAGAAGTAGTTGATTTTTAGGACCAAGCGTCAATGGACTCGCTCATAGAAGCACACGTTCTAATTTCCTCGGTAACAACGTTCTAAACTACACTCCCCAACTATTTAGTAGTTTAAAAACTAAAATTCCCTGAAATCCTCACGAATAGTGCGTGGCGGCGCGAGACGCGCGCAGCACAACGGATCTTGTAGTTTCTGATGGACTCCGAGTCCCATGGAGCAGCGCGACAGGTCGTCGCACCTGCGCAGAGCGGGCGGCGGGCCGCGCAGAGTGCGAAGCTCTTTTGTTCGGCAGAGGGGAGGGCCGTTGGCCGGGGCCTGCGGGACGCCGCTTCTGTGAGGGGCTTGGTCACCGCCACCGGCCTGTTGCTCTTGTGCGCGCCCGTCGTCCGGCCCGCCTGACGCGACCTGCCAGTAGTGCGGCACCGATTCCTCTCCTGCTCTTGGGCGCTGCTTTGAGGTAAAGAGTCTGCTAGAAGCGGGGAAGCGGCGGGAGGGGGTTTGGAGGGAGGCCGGAGGCGGAGGCGGAGGCGGGAGCCCCGGGCCGGGGGCTGCCGGCCTGCCGCGGAGGCTGCGAGCGAGTCCGGCGCCCTCTCAGCGCTGCGCTTCCCGCCGCGCGCCTGAAGGATGGAGAGGGCGGGGCGGTGTATCCTGAGGAGGACGTTGTAGCGATTCGGGGTGGGCCCAGCCCTGGCGGGGCGCTCATTCGCGGCCGGGGTGGACTCCGATAGTGCTGTTGGCAGCGGGTGGGCGGCTGCGGGAGTGGGCTGGAGTGGCAAGTCTCGACTGTGGGTTGGGCAGGGGGCAGGCTGGGCAGGCTTGGTGCTGGGACTCGGGTGGGGAGGGCTCGCAACTTCGAGACCGAGGTTTAGAAATGTAACCTGAAAATTTGGTGTCTGGACGGGGCTCTCAGAGGAATTTCGCTTGCGAGATCAGGGAGAAGTAACTTCGAACAAGTTCGAAGAGGGCGCCGGGCAGCCCAAGGTGTGCTGCGGGGGGAGCTCTGTTACATGTATTGGGGAGGGGCTAGAAGGAGAAGCAGGTACCTGCGTGGCTTGGCTCCAGGGGAGGAAAGGGCTGTTCGTGTAGACAGCGGGACGTTCCGAGAGCCCCTTAAACGTTTCTGTAAGGTGGAGATAAAAGGGGGAACCCTGGCTGCCCTTCATTCCTGAGGGTCCTTAAACAGTGGGGAGGCTGTAAAAATAATGTGTAAAGCTAGGATGGTCCAAGGGGCTTTCTTTCCCTTTCATTCCATGACTCCTTCAAGAAGTTAAACAAGTCCAAGTTCACCTCCTGCTTTGATTCAGAATTAGTTTCGTATGTTTTTTATCTGGGATTGTTAGATTGTAGAAATGTGTAGATGAGTTACTATTTAAGGAATTAAGTTAGATTTTGAGGGTCGTGGGAAATTGGGAGACGAAAAGGAAAAAGTTCATTGGATGGTGACGTTTTTTCCCTCTTGGGCTCTTCAGGTTTTTGGCCCGCCTTTCCCTGTGGTTGAAAAATTTGAATACAAAGTGACCGCTACTTATTCCTTTTTCAAAACTTTCACGTGAAGGTATTTCATGAATTTGTGTTATATTCAGGTATATATTGGTTTAAATCGATTGAAGTGGAGTTTACTGAAAGACCAAATACTCTATAACCTCTGGCCCAGAATAAATAGCTTCCTGGGTTATGTTAAGAAACACGTCAGCAGTTAGAAATAGTTCCAAAAGGCCCATGGTTTTGGAAAAGATGCACGAATACACGTTCTCTCGTAGGTGCTTGCAGACGTGTACACAGAACGTGGTGTGATTGAAGGGCGCCTTGTTGGGATCAGCTGCCCCTTAATAAAGCTTTAGGGCAGTTAAGGGTCTTTGGTCATTTCTGATTTTCTCTGTTCTAACCCTCTGGAGGTCTAACCGATTTTCCATTAGACTTGATATATTTTTCACCTCATAGGTTATTTTTCTTTAGAGTTTTTGGAATAAAATGCTAACAGCTAGTTTATGGGCTTACATAAGATGGGGCCATGCCTCTTGTTCATCCAAGTGTTTGGCACATAGTGAGCAGTTTAAATTGTTGAATGAATGGCTGGGGCCTTGAGATCCTTTCTGAAAATTCCACGTGTTAGTCAGCAGGATGAGTTAATGTTCATTTATGTAGTCAGTCTGCATGCCTTCAATTTACAGCCTACGGCAGAGGAAAATTGTTGTTTGTCATAACCTCCGTTTTTAATATACTCACCTTGGCATTAAATACAGAAAAGGTATGCAGATTGTGCAGATGACTACTTTAAGTACCTTAGGCAAGGACTAGGAAAAGCCCCAGGTTATGGGTTTCAAAAGCAACCTATATAGTTTGAATATTTTCTGTTTAAAAGTATTTGAAATTTTTTTTGTGTCCTTGGTATAGTTAAATAAGTATTTCCCAGTAGCGAAGTCTATTGGAAAATTGAATAGCCTTTCTAAGGTTAACTGGAGAAGTTTTTCAAATATGGACAAAATTCAGGCTCTCTCTGTATTTGAATTTAATAACTTGTGTTGAATCTTTCCTACCTTTGGTCTTCATGATTTGCTGACCAAAAGGGGTAACATAATTTGTCTGTGAAGTTGTGCCTTACTCTTTGAACTAGGTAATACATTGAAGTCCTAATAGAACTATGGTATTTGACAGATTGATGTCAGTAATCTGATTTTGTTGTGTGATCTGTGAATGCTTTGGTCTCTGCTTTTAATTTCAACTTAGTCATAATTCTGTTCATTTTTTAAAAGACTTTATTTATTTATTTTTAGAGAAGGGGGAAGGGAGGGAGAAAGAGAGGGAGAAAAACATCAGTGTGTGGTTGCTTCTCACGTGGCCCCCACTGGAGACCTGACCCTCAACCCAGGTATGTGCCCTGGCTGGGAATCGAACTGGCAACCCTTTGATTCGCAGCCTGCGCTCAATCCACTGAGCTACACCAGCCAGGGATGATACTGGTCATTTTTATTTCGCCTTAAACTAGAATTATTTTTATTTCATATTAAACTAAAAGATTTGCTTCATATATAACTGTGGCTTCTCACCCCAAATCTATAGTTTCATCCATGTCAGCATACTGGGACAGGGTTAGCAAAGTTTCTGGACGCATCTCAGATTGTATTCTAATTTTATTCACACACCAGTACTTCAGTCCTCGATCCTGGAATTTGAAGGCAGGGATTCCTTTAAAATGAAACACCTGTTCACTGGGTATGTGGCACAAGTTCTTGCTTTCTGCTCAGTCAAGTTTTCCATTTGGAAAGCATTTGCCTCACAAACACCCACAGCTCACAGACTGAAAGCATTTAGAAACATGAATCAGGAGGACTACAAAAATATACTACACATGCCTTCACCTGCCTTTTGAAGACCCGTACAGAGTTGCCAATGCTCAGCCAAGGTACTTCTTCCTTGTTTTCCGTTTAGGGTTTGTAGGTCAGATTTATCCTGTTGTTTGTTCCCTAAAAAGCTGACAGCTTTGGACTTTTACTCCCTGGTGATCTGAGTCTGAGGCAGTCATCCTTATTGCCCATGTAGGGTTCAACATCTTTCACAGAGCCAGACCTACCTTTGAGTGAAAATAGAAACAGAATGCTTTGTGAACTGCAAGGAAAAGTGAAACGATATTTGGCTGGATTGTGTGGGCTTTGTGGAAGAAGTAGCATGTAAGCTGGGTCTGGAAGGATGGGTAGGGTTTTGAGTGCTGGTCTTGGACAGGAGCGCACTTCTAAATAATGAGCCAGGCCAGGTGCAGAGGAATGTGCAGCCTGCGTTCAGGTGATAGCTTTCTGTTTCGACTGCAGTGTAGGATTTGTAAGGGAAGTACGAGTATAGAATGGTAGGAACCCAAAGAGTGTTAGATGTTAAAATATTGTGGAGTTTGGACTTGAAGGAGAAAGAGGCCTCGGAGAAAATTTTGTAGCAGTTACCTACCACCTTCCTATTCAGTCTGATCCCGCCCAAACTGGTTCACACACCATCTACCTCAGACACGCCTCAATGCGTTTGTTCACAGCAGTTCCTTGAGCCAAATTGCCTTCCTCCTATCCACCTTTTCAAATAAATGCTCTTGGAGTTTGGCTGCAGTCCCAACTTTCAAAACCTTCCCTAATTACCCTAGCCATTTATTCCTCCAAGTCCTGTAGTGCTTTTGTGGTCACTTATTACTGCGTATATTTCTTTTGTTAATTATTACGTATACTTGTCCTTTTTCCTACTGAAATGAACTTCAACTTTACCACCTTTTTATGTGTTATCTTTCAGTCCTGGCTCTGTGTCTTACTGTCGGGGGACTTTGGGAAATTTTCTTTACTTCAGTAAGCCTCCATTTCCACATTTGTGAAATGGACTTAGAGGAGTTATTACAAGGATTGAATTAAGTGCCTTTATGTGCTGTTAAGTGTTAAGTATTCAATCAGTGTTAGTTATTGTTGTGTTATTATCACTTACCCTTGAGGGATTCTCCAAAGTCTGTACTTCTGTGTGTCTTCATATTCTGCAAGCCTGACCAGACAGCTCTCTTTGCCTGGGTCTGAGAGAGTTCCTGTACTCTGGATGTTCCTTGAGCTAACCAGGGTGACTTAGTCACCCTATATTCCACCCAGATTCTTAGAAAATGCTTATTGACTTGATTTTTTTTTTAATTAAAAAAAATCCTCACCTGAGGACATGCTTTATTGCTTTTAGAAAGAGAGGAACAGGGGGAGGAAGGGAGAGGAAGAGAAACATTGATTGGTTGCCTTGTTCACGCCTAGACCAGGGACCAAACCTGCACGTAACCTAGGCACATGCCCTACCAGGAATTGAACCTGTGAACCTTTTTGGTTTATGGGAGGATGCTCCAATCAGCTGGACCATACCAGCCAGAGCTCGATTTGTTTTGTTTTGTATTTTCAGGAATTTTCTAACTCACTTTTTTTTTTTTTTTTTTTAAAGATTTTACCTGTTGCTTGGCTAGCATGGCTCTGTGGATTGAGCACCATCCTGCAAATCAAAGGGTCACTGGTTTGATTCCTAGTCAGGACACATGCCTGGGTTGCAGACCAGGTCCCTAGTAGTGGGCGCGCGAGAGGCAACCATACATTGATGTTTCTCTCCCTCTCTTTCTCCCTCCTTTCCCTCTCTAAAAAAATAAATAAATAAAATCTTTTTTTAAAAAAAAGAATATAAATTCTAAGAGACCAGGGATTTTGCCTTTCATAGTCACCCTATTTTTTAGCCCCAATCACATACTAGGT
The DNA here is from genome assembly GCA_004027735.1 of Carollia perspicillata. NCBI lineage: Eukaryota > Metazoa > Chordata > Mammalia > Chiroptera > Phyllostomidae > Carollia > Carollia perspicillata. The sequence continues at coordinate 50,016 of PVKM010000991.1, forward strand.
GCCCAATAGGTAATTGTTAAATGAGTGAATACTGTAGGAACATGTTCATAGGAAGAGTTAACCAAACCTAGTCTGGGACTTCAGGGAAGCTTACGAAAGTGACATTTTGGCTAAGGAAAAATTGGTCAAGTAAAGACTGGTGCAAAAGGCAAGGTGATGGTGATTAATAGGTTAGGTGCAGTGGCCTTCAGCTCAAATGTTCACAGATAATAATATGAAGAGATCTGCATTTTTATCTTTAATTTTTTTTTTTGTTTCAATGTGTGGTTGCCTCTTGCACACCCTCCACTGGGGACCTGTGGTCCACAACCCAGGCATGTGCCCTGATTGGGAATTGAACCAGCAACCCTTTGGTTTGCAGGCTGGCACTCAGTCCACTGAGCCACACCAGCCAGGGTGAGATCTGCATTTTTAAATCAGTGTCTAGTGTTGAGAATGAATTGAATTAGGAGTCATCCAGGCAAGAGGTGGTAGTAACTTGGACTAGGATGGTAGTAGTGGGACTAGGACAGTGTCTGAACTGAAAGATATTTAAGATACAACATCAATAGGATTTAGTAAGAGACTAGATCCATGGAGTATGGTTGAGGAGAAATCAAGGGTGATTGTCATGAACTCAGTTAAGCTATATGAACTCTTAAAAAGACCATTGTTCATTTAATTGTGTTACTGGCTTTTTAAAAAGTGTGTATGTAAAATCTGAGCCTGAAGTCCTAACCTCTGAAGTTTACTGAAGACCTTCTTTACCATATGGATCATCAAAACTGTCTGAGTTTTGACAAAGGTCTTCAGAGATCTTAAAATTCTTTTTGCAAATAAATTATTTTACTGAAATTTTTCATAGTTTGTATCCAAAATTTATTTTCCTCGCTTGTCTTATCTATCTTTATATGAAGCTATATTCCTTTTGCCGTTTACTATAAGAGTTTTGTTGCCTTGGCTGTTGCGGCTCAGTGGGTTGAGTGCTGACCTGCGAACCAAAGGGTCATTGGTTTGATTCCCGGTCAGGGCACATGCCTGGATTGTGGGCTGGGTTCCCAGTGCAGGGCGGGGGGTGATGGGTGACCACACATTGATGTTTCTCTCCCTCCCTTCCCCTCTCTCTAAAAATAAACTTAAAAAAAGTTTTGTTACTTTATTTTCCTGCCTGAGCCAGATAAAAGGAAGAGCACAAGAAAATCCTGCCCTTTAGGTATATGAAATGTGTTTCTTAGTTTCTGGCAGCTCTTCTGTCTCAGTCTTCCAGAAATGAGACCTTGGTTTCTCTGTTTTGTGATTATTGGATTATACCAACCAGACTTGGGTCCTTCTTGAGTTTGTTCTGGAGTTGCTCCGCTCTTAGAAAAAGCCAACTGTGAATTTCTGCCAGATATATAGAGTAAAAGTGGTGTTTTCTCTTTGAGTTTTGTGCATGTGGGTTTTTAATTTTAGAGAGAGAAAAAAATATTGATTTGTCCCATTTATTTATGCATTCATTGGCTGACTTTTGTATGTGCCCTGACCAGGAGTCAAACCTGCACCCTTGGCATATCAGGATGATGCTCTAACCACCCAAGCTGCCCTTCGAACTTGTAATGCACTGGGTTTCAAGTAGCTATCCCTAAGCTTAAAACAGTAAATAATCTAATGAAGTAGGCTGTAGGTGCAGACATATAAATAGACAATTAATGCCAGAAAGTCATAAAAGCTCATTTCAAAGGAATCCTATGAAGATTACTACACCTATTTTATGGATGAGGAAACTGAGTTATGTGGTATATATATTTAATTATCTGTAGACATAAAGTTGTTTTGAGGAGTCATGGAAGGGAGACAGATGCTTCTGGTGCTCATACTAGCTTTCTTCTGGCAAAAGAAACTATGAGAATACTTGAAGCAGTACTCTTTCAATTTCATTTGAATGCAAAAAATGTCTAAAATAATGTTGAATGTGATGAGAGAAGATTTTTGTTTTCAAGAACATCAATTGTTATTTTTTTATTGCTCTAGCCTTATTCTAAATTTTATGGAGAAAGTGAAATGTTCACTTGCCTTTTAGCTAACTATGAGAATTGATGTATATCTGTAATAATGTATGTAAATTCACCTGAAGAATGTAGTTCCTGCCAGCCCTGTTACAGCAGTGGCTTTTGTCCAAGAATGTGCATCAGGCCACCTAAGGAAGCTTTAAAGATTCAGGTGGCACGGTCAAAGCCACATTGGTTGCAATCATGAAAAATTGGAAACAACCCAAATTTCTGTCACCAGGTCAATGGTTAGAGTATAGTGTGTCCGTACAGTATGAACTTCTGTGCAGTTGTTAAGAATGGAGATCTTTTATGGAACAATGAAAAAGTACATTATATAAAAATGCAAGTTGTAGAACTGGAATATCTATTTTCACAAATGTATATCTTTGTTAGTTTATATATAAAAAAAAAAAACAAGCTTTGACAGGTTCTGAGCCAGGGAACTGATTTCCTTCATTCAGTATTTTTGTAATTGAATGTGAATACATGTATTATATCATAATTAGAAAAACAATGTAAAGCATGGGCTGGCATAGCCCAATAGATTGAGCGCGGGCCTGTAAACCAAAGGGTTGGGTTCGATTCCCAGTCGGGGCACATGCTTTGGCTGCAAGTCAAGTGTGGGGAGGAGGTGCTTGAGAGGCAACCATACATTGATGTTTCTCTCCCTCTCTTTCTCCTTCCCTTGCCCTCTCTCTAAAAATAAATAAATAAAATCTTTAAAAAGAAAAAGAAAAACAATTTTAAAATAATACACCCTACTTTCTTATTCAATGGATCTCAGCATTTGTATTTATAAACTCCATAGGTGATTCTGATGCCATTGTAGGTGAAAGTTATTTATTTACTCAAGGTCTGCTTTCCTGTGAATCTTTTCTTAATAAAGATAGTCACCTCACCTGACTAACATTCTACATGTGTCATCTTAGTGCTTAGCTAAAAACCCTACTACTGGTTTGGTTTCCGAGGTCTGCAGGTGTTACCTTGTCCTCACATCTAGAGTTTGATCCTTCCAGCTGGCAAGCAATCAGTATGGATATTCCTGGGGTGGCCCTTTATAATTCATGTGTCTGCTGGATCAGGAGCCTATGTCCACATGATCTTCCCAGGTCTTTCTCATACCCTTTCACAGTAACAGCTACTCAAAATAAAATGCCTAATCTTGTGTCCGATACTTTACTGCCTTCTGCCTTCAAGTAGCATTGCCCCTCCTTCCCATTTTCTATCTCCTAACTTCACAAGTGAAGGGTGTGTGAAGAGAATTGCAGCAGTCCTTTCCTCCCTGTCTTAAAGAGTTCTGAGACCCTGGGCAGGTATCTCAGTTTAGAGAGAGTATCATCCTGACACACCAAAGTTGTGGGATCACCCTCCAGGAGGGCATGTAGAAGAAACAACCCTCTTCTCTCCCTGTCTTCCTGTCCCTTTAAAATCAACTTTTTTTTTTTACACCTCTCCATCCAGGGACTGAACTTGCAACCTAGACATGTGCCCTGAACAGGAACCAAACTGGTCACAAAGATGCCCAATCAACTGAGGCATATTCATCAGGCCTAAAATAAATTTTTAAAAAAGAGCTATAAGTTCATAGCTCTTGCTTCAGATTTATACCATTCTTGGATTCACTGGGACACTGTAGATATATTTTGGCATTTTATAGATGTAAATTGGCATTTTTCTCAGTAGTTGTCTCTCACGACTACTTGCAAGTTGTTTAACTTCAGAAATTCTGCCCCATGTAGCATTTGCCAATTTAGAAGACTCCAAAGCCTTCTGGGCACTAGAAACAAAAGTTTTGTTACTGCTTGCTGATTTAATTAACAATGAATACCTTCATATCCCAGCAACCAATTAAAAATCACTGGTTTTGTTTTTTTAAACAGGGATATCTCCCAAGGTCTTTTCTGAAAGAAAATCATTGTCAGTCATTTCCTTATTTACTGATGACATTGCAGCGAAAAGATCCATCTCAAGAGCCTTCTCTGTCCTTTTCCTTGTGCAGCCTGAGGGAATGCTCCCTGTGTAGCTAGCTACTAATTCTGTGTGTGCTGCGGGGCCACTTAGCCCCGCTTTGCGAGATGTCCTTTCTGAAGTGTTATGCTCTTGGTTAATTGTGTGACCTTAGATGATTTATTTTACGGAAATCTTTTCTGTGGTCTATGAGGTATCAATAACATTTGAATGGCTTGTTTTAAGGGATGGTTTTTGTTTTAGGATCAAATAAATATATAGTAGCACTTTATAAACTGTAAAGTGCAATACAAATGTAAAATATTGTTTTTCTAGGCATCTAAAAATGTGGCAGACCCAGTAACTATTTAGGTCAAAGTTATGCATCTTATTTAACTACATTTTTTGTTTGTTTGTTTTTATTTGTTGATTTTAGAAAAAGGGAGTAATGGAGAAACTCAGTTTGTTGCTCCACTTAACTTATGCATTCATAAATACGCAACCTTGGGGTGGAATGATGCTGCACCCAACTAATCTGTCTACCCAGGCAGGGCTTAACTAGATTTTTTGTCTGCAACTTCATAAGCTTTGAGAAGACTTGTCCAAGGATTAAGATTTCTAAATTAATCTAGAATTATCTGCCCTTGTGTACACCTCTTGTGATACTCTTTTACATATTTTGACCCTTTGTTAAAAAATTATGGCACTTTTGCCCTGGGTGGTGTGGTTCAGTGGGTTGAGCGCTGACCTTCGAACTGAAAGGTTGCAGGGTTCAAATCCCAGTCAGGGCACAAACCTGGGTTACAGGCTAGGTGCACCCGCCCTCCTCCCCCCCCCCCCGCCCGCCACTGTTGGGCTTTGGGGGTGCAAGAGGCAACCAATTAACATTTCTCTCACACATCGATGTTTATCTATCTTCCTTCCTGCCTTCCTCCCTTCTCTCTCTAAAAATAAATAAATAAAATATCTAAAAACAAAGAAAATGGCACTTTTGATATCATAATTTGGTTGCTGGGATGCTTGGGGAGAGTGGCAAATAGTGTTGGCCCAAGGCAATTTTCCATTTTGCTGCTACACTGATCTGCATTACTTTGAAGTTTCCTTGCCAAGCAATTCCAACTGTGAGCTCTCCTTCTAGATCTCTCTGCTGGTGTTTAGAGACTGCCATCTTCAGGTAGAGGCAGTTTCTCTTGAAATAACCCATTTGGAGACTGAGAATAATTGGCCCGTCATAATATTTAAGGGGGGCTCTTGGATCTTCTGAAGGTACTAGATTCTATAGGAAGAATAGGTTGCATATTCAGTCTACTTCTCTACTGATTTTGCAAACAGCTTATTCAGGACCCTGGCGAACTACCTACAAAAATGGGGAGGGGCGGGGGTTGGGGGACTCACATTGGGTAGCCTGGCTGAGAATCTCCAATATAAAGAAGAATCCAGTCTCTGGAGGCAGATGCTGGGATGAGCCAGTTAAGAAAGTTCAGAGAGAAATCGAGAGTCTGTTTTCTGCATTTTTTACTTCTTATTTGAGTTGTTTTTAGGACAGTGATTTAAGCTACAGCCAAGAGGTCTTTTCCCCAATTGGGGCAATTTTCTTTACTTAACCTGAAGGATTTTATTATTTTTCTTTTCTATGACTGCTACTAGTTGGGGCATGCTAATGATAAGGGAAGGGGAGGACTGCAGGAGCTGGCGATGAGTCAGAAGCTGTCCTGACCCTTTTGGGTCATACATTAGAGGGGTGGTGTTCAGTGCTATTTCTTTTTCTTTTTTAGGATAGATCTTGTTATTTTTTAAATTAAGTTTATTGGGGTAACATTGGTTAATGACATTACATAGTTTTTAGGTGTACAAGATTGTAAATAGATGTCTCTATACTGTATTGTGTGCACCCCACCCAAAATCTAGTTTCCTTCCTTGACCATGTAAATGAAGTGCTGTTTCTTTTTGTAAGACAATTAAAGCTATCAATGTAGATAACACTGAGCCTTAAATAGCTCTGAATTTTGAAACCATAGTAAGGGTTATTAGGGGACAGTTACTGTTTTGGGACCATCTGTAACCCATTGTTTTCCTTCCATCTGTTGAGAATGGGAATGTCTTACAATTTTTAAGTGCAGATTAATGTAGGAGGTTGTATTGCCCTTTGTCATCTAAAGGTGATCGTCACTTTACTTTTGCCTGCATTTTTTTAAACCAAAGACTGACCATGAATCTTGCCACCCCTTCAACCACCAGTGAAAAGAAGCAGTCAAGGAGAAGCACTTATCCTTGGGGGAAATACAGTACTGCATTTGTCCAACAGGAAAGTTAGATTTTTCTTTTAAAAAATATATATATTTTATTGATTATGCTATTATAGTTGTCTCATTTTCCCCCCTTCACTCCCCTCTGCCCTCTTTAGTTCATGTCCATGTTCATACTGATAAGTTCTTTAGCTTCTACATTTCCCATACTATTCTTGCCCCCCCTATTTTCTACCTACCATCTATACTACTTATTGTCTGTACCTTCCCCCCCCCCTCCTCCCACTCCCCTAGATTTTTCTTTACTCATAAAATAACACGTCATGTGGCAGTCAGAATTCTGGAAACCTGAAAGCATCTCCCTTTGGAAGCACAGCCTCTGAATCAGAGGCACAATGAAGTTAGAGATTGCATTCAATCCGGTGATTAGTCTGTTCAGGAACTGAAGGAAAGGAAGGCTCCTGGCACTTTCTCTAAAAGGTAGAGGATTTGGGGAGAGGCAAGGAAAGTCTTCAGTATGTAAATAGAAAGGGAGAGTGTTGAAAAGATACTCATCGATTTGTGTTCTGAAGGGGTGGGGATAGCTTGGGAGTTGCCGTAGGTCACACTAAAAGCATCTCAGAAAACACTGTTTTGTTTCACTCTGCAAAAGTTCAGAATACATTTAGTGGGAGAGGTGTCTACATTTTTTCTAACCAGACATTAAGCTCCAGGAAAGCAGGGACCATTTCTTACTCTACTGAATCTCTAGTATCCAGCAATGTCTAGAATTTTCTAACAGCCAAACGTGTTTGTTCTTTCATTAAGTCAGCATTTCTCCTTTATGCAGATATGGAGATATCTGAGTGTAAGTAAACCTGAGCATCTGTAGATACTGTAACTGGTTCATAATGACAATCCTGACTTCTGTGAACTTTGTTATATTTCATTTTTTTGTTATATTCGTATAGTCTATAGATAGACTATGTCTAAAATACATTCTATCTACACAGTCCAGTTTAAAGTATTTTGAAGAGTTTCTACTTACTTAGACTTCTTTTTACAAGGATGCTAGAACAATCACTTTAACCCCAAATTGGCAGTCTTAAAAAATTTTTTATTGTATTTTTTCATGTTACGTTTTAGTTCCCTTATATCCCTTATACACCCTCCCCCTCCCAGCAATCACAACTGTTATCCATGTCCATGAGGCCTTTTTCCTTTTTGCTCAGTCCCTCTACCCACTAACTTCCCCCTCACTACCTGTCATCCTGCTCTCCATCTATGAGTCTGTCCCAATTAATTGGCATTGACTTAAATTCAGACATGGTAGTAACTCCTTTCTCGTTTGGATCATCTGCCATACTCTTAATTCTTTCTATCCCATTCTTGGTAACTGATTTATCAATTTGTAGATTTTGGCCAATTTTATAGATAACTTTAGTTGTGTTGGTATCTTATGGTGCCACCTACTGACACAAATTGGTAAACATAAGGCTTTAAGCCTACCAGCAGTCAGAGTTGTATGTTAACAAGAAACTTGGTGAATTGTAAATTAATGGTAACATTCAGAAAAGACTGCATAAATAACCTTAAGGGGACTCAAAAGAAGAGGATTTTGCCCTTGCCAGGTAGCTTGGTTAGTGGGTTGTCCCATTTGCAAAGGTTGTGGGTTTGATCCCTGGTCAGGGCACATAGAAGAATCAGTCGGTGAATACATAAATAAGTGGAATGAGTCATTGTTTTTTTCTCCCTCCCCAGCCCCAATTCCTCTCTTTGATTGTTTTTAGAGAGAAAAAGGAGGGAGAGAAGCATCAATGTGTGGTTGCCTGTTGTACGCTCTCCCCACACACACACTGGGGACCTGGCCTGCAATCCCAGGCATATGTCCCGTTCGGAAATCAAACTGCCAACCCCTTGGTTTTGCAGTCCACTGACTGAGCCACACCAGCCAGGGCACTGAATTCTAAATCAGTAAACTTAAAAAATTGTTTTTTAAAAGAGAAGATCTTTTAATATATGGAAGAATGGGTTATAGGCATTCAAAGAGAAAATTAAACTAGATATTCAATAAATAGAACAAGCTACTTCCCACAGTAAAAAGTCAGGTCTTGTACTGTAATGAAATGGAAAACAGAATAGGAGGAAGTATGGACCAGCAGGTTGTGTGTGTGTGCGCTTATTTGAAATATATACATTATTTTTCAGAGGGTTTTCTTTCAACCCAACATAATATTTTAGATACCATGCTTTAGAGTAAAAGGGCTATTGGCAGCTTTTTAACTTAGAATACATATAAAAGTTTTAAGTGGCTATGCAAGAATAAAGAAGTTTTGCTGTGAGATTAGTTGGGGCTGCTTTATGAACTAGCTTTCCAGGCGAGTATATCAGAAATTTCTTTGTGTGTTGAGTGAAGATGGACAGGCATAGCGCTTAAATAAGCAGTGCACATTAGTGGAGTCATCTGCGATGTCCCTGCTTTTCTTACCATCCATACATTCGCCTAACCAACAAGAGTATGCCCTTATATCGTTTTTATTTTTATCTTTTTATATTTTAGCAGCGTCACCTTGTATACTAGAAAGCTGGCGGGCACTATGGGGAAAAAACAAAACAAGAAGAAAGTGGAGGAGGTGCTAGAAGAGGAGGAAGAGGAATATGTGGTGGAAAAAGTTCTCGACCGTCGAGTGGTAAAGGGCAAAGTGGAGTACCTCCTCAAGTGGAAGGGGTTCTCAGAGTAAGTTCCCTGACCTGGGGAAATCCATTCCTTTAGTCACCAACTATTTCTTAGGAATCTAGTAATGTGCCAGGCCTAGGGTGCTCCGATGGCTACAGTGTGATTCAGGCCTGGCCTTCATGGGTTATAGTTGAACTGTGGAAATGAACCATATGTATAAAGTGCTGTAATCACAAGACAGTGATTTCGGAGGAGTAGTTTTGCCTGTGGCTTTAGACAAATCCAAATTTGCGAAGAGAGTAATTTTCCTTTGAAAGAGGCAACTTTTTAAACTTTAAATTTGTATTGAAAAGCTCCCGCATCCCACCCAGAGGTTTGAACTTTGCCCAATGTTTGGTCTTGGGCAAAACCTAGTCACTCATTGTCAGCTTTTCTTTTCCGAGGACACCAGCTTTTGTCCTTTTGTGCATCTCCTTTGTGTGAGTGTGCTAACTCTGAGTGGAAAGTGACTCACTGTGCCCTCTCATTTCAGTGAGGACAACACATGGGAGCCAGAAGAGAACCTGGATTGCCCCGACCTCATTGCTGAGTTTCTACAGTCACAGAAAACAGCACACGAGACAGATAAATCAGAAGGAGGCAAGCGCAAAGCCGATTCTGATTCTGAAGATAAAGGAGAGGAGAGCAAACCAAAGAAGAAGAAAGAAGAGGTAAGGGTAGGAGTAAGAATTGTTACTAGCCAGAATTTTTACTCCTGTCAAAGAGGCTGAAAGCAGATAATTTTAGCACTTTTGTTCTACTGCTTTAGAAGAAAAACACATTTTCGGGTTTTTGGTTTTTTTTTTTTAGAGGGAGAAGAGAGGGAGAGAAACATTGACCAGTTATGCCCCCAACTGGGGACCTGGCCTGAAACCCAGGGCATGTGCCCTGACTGGGAATCAGCTGGTGACCTTTTGATTTGTGGGGTGACGCAAATCAAAAGGTGGTGTGACGCCACTGAGCCACACCAGTCCAGGCTCTGCTGCTTTTTAAATATCAGCAGTCATCTCTCAGTCCTTCTGGAATCTTAGAGAGGCTAATATTTACAAAGGATTTGGGGGCTCACTATTCTCAAAAGGCCATGTAATCTACATTTGTTTTATCTGAAGGCTCAAGAACAATCATTCCCGTTAATAGATTGTTTTCAATGTTTCAGTCATTATAGGTGTGAGGTAGCCATTTAAATTTATTCTCAGTACCTTAAACTAAGTTGTCTTTTGAGAATGAAGAAACGTTTGTGAACACTTAGTTTGCTTGAGGTATATGTCCCTTTTTATATGTGGGGACTCCTCAAGCACTTCAGACCTTGATGGGATAATCATTCAACGATTCTAAAAGGCCTATGACCATGGTATTGGTGAGATATTGGCAAAAAGAGTTTGAATGCAGGGATCAGAGAAACAGGAGTGATTTCAATCTGCATAGCCATCCCACATCGTTAAAATTGTTCAATCCCTCTGGTTTTTGCAGTCAGAAAAGCCACGGGGCTTTGCCCGGGGTTTGGAGCCAGAGAGGATTATTGGAGCTACAGACTCCAGTGGAGAACTCATGTTCCTGATGAAATGGTGAGTCTGCCGGTGGCTCTGTGTGGTTGTTGTTTTCTTCTCCCGTTTGTTCCATGCCAGAGAAAAGAGCTGGACCTTCGAAATTCCAGTCACCCAAGTGTGAAATCTTTAAGATGCCATAGTCCTTCGATAGTGACCCTCGGCCTGACTACCAACCTGGACTCATGATTTACAGGTAGGGGCCCTTAGGATTTTCAGATCTTTGGCCATTTTTTAGGAGGTGGGAGAAAATCCAGAATGGATAGGGTATAGGGAGGAATCACATTTCACTTTTCTAAGTGAAAGGAAAAAATGTGAAATGCGATTGAACTACCCTCCCCTTCTACCACCTCCTTAATAAAGATTGGGCTGGCCCCAGGCTCAGAAATTCTGTTAACTTCTCTGGGTTAGGAAAGAATTTCTGTAGCTCTTTCTTTGTTCCGTAATCATTAGATTCTTTCTCATTTGTGCAGATTCAACAATTCCAGGATCAGCCAGCAGGGGGCAGTAATACCTCTTTCCTATATACTGAGCATAGAGCAAGCCTACTTTTTTCTCCATTAAATACAAATACCAGTGATAGTAATACCCCATGAAACAGCTTAGTGGAAGCAGTTGTCTTGAGAATCTTAAGAACTGTAATTAAGCCAGAACTTTATATAATCTCCCTACTCTCTCTAAAAGGAAGGCTTTTTTTGCTTATTGAAAATTCTTGTACTTTTTCCTCTTCAAGTGGATTTCAGTAATTGTTAAAATATAAATTAGGAGTGAATAGTTTTAAGCCTTTGCTTATGAAGGCAGCATTGTAGGTACTCTGTTCTTTTTTGAGTCTAGAACCTTCTCTGAAATTCATATGTGTACCAGTTCCTCTTTTTTAGAAGATGGCCAGAGGGGCCTAACTTAAACACCACAGAAAGCCTGTGTCACTGCTAGCTAAACCTCTCTCTTCTTCCTGTGCATTCCCTAGATGTTTACAGAATCTGACCTTTTAGCGGATTTGCTGCTACCTTGTAGAAGAAGAGGTTTTGTTTTAAGGTGCTGCATTTGAGGGGAAAGAATTGATTCCAGGAGTTATGCAGTCCAACTAGAATACACTTTCTCTGTCTGTGTTTGGCCAGTTTAAGTTACAGTAGTGTCTCTGTATTGCTTAAGATTGCACCTCTTTGGTTGACTTACTGCTGTGTGTGAGGGTTATAGCTGAATAGAACTGCACAGGTTAAGGTCAATGTTGATTATAAAACCAAGTTCCTGTTGAAGTTATTGTCCTGGGGAGTAGAGATACTTGTCCATTTACAAAAATAGCAAATATCCCTATGCAGTAAAATGACTGAACTTAAACCACTGAGCGTGTTACTGAATTGTCAACAAGAGGCAGCCTGCTTCGGGTTCCCATATTATATTCCTTTCCCTTCCATTCTCTTGAGTCAGTTGTCCAGAAATATACTGTAGCAGCTTACTCTTGGGTTTTGTGCAGCTGTGTGGCTTTGGTTTACCTGTTACTGGTTTTCTGGAACCTTTGAGTGATGCCTTGTCAGAGATCCCATCATACATCTGCCGCCTTCCCTATAGTACTGCTTCTATCTAGGACATTCCCAGTGACCTGAAGATAGAGCTTTGTCCCTTGTAATACGGATGCGATTTTCAAATTTTGAGAACGTTTTATAATTTAGAAGAGTATAGAGAATTGCATAATAGTCCATTTTCTGCCAACCATGTTGAAGAACCATTTCAAAGCACCTGGGAGTTGTGGCATATCTCTGTGAGCGTGGCCACCTGCACTGGCTCTAGCCAGTGTCATATTGGTATTCAGTGTTATCCAACATATCCAACATGGTAGGAAAAGCTGTTACAAAGCCAAGATCTCTCCACAGGCTCTTAGCAGCTGGCATTTGGCTTTTGAAAGAGTGTGGTAGTCTCTTTTCTTCCCTCAGAATACAAGAGTCTTTTTGGGGGGCGGGGGGCTTTCCCAGAGTTGGCAAAAACTCTGTGATAGAGTTAGATCACCCACCTTTTGACAAAGATAACCCAGAGGGGGATTCTAACAGGAGATCCACAAGGATGTCACTTAACTAAAAGCTGACAGTAAATGCTGCTTGGGCCATGTTAGTACCCTTCCTTAGCTTATGCTTCTGGAATTGATATTTTTAAAGCTCTATCTCTTGGATGATCCAAGCTGGGAGACCACTAGCGCCTGGTCTCAAAGTCTTTCTGTGCTTTGTTCTGCAGGAAAAACTCTGATGAGGCTGACCTGGTCCCAGCCAAGGAAGCCAATGTCAAGTGCCCCCAGGTTGTCATATCCTTCTATGAGGAAAGGCTGACGTGGCATTCCTACCCCTCGGAGGATGATGATAAAAAAGATGACAAGAATTAACTCTCCTGAGTACCAGCCCCTGTCACATCTGACTGTGGGTTCAAGTGGGGAGGGGAAGGAGTTCTACTTGTCTTGACACCATAGAGGTGGCTTGAGAAGATGTCCTTTGAAGAGCCAGTATAGTTTCTGTGCCCTACAGCAGCCCAAGTGCTTTAAAGCCGTTCCATGCTGTATAGTTTGCACACCCATCCGAGTGGAAGGGAAGGAGGGTAAGTGTTTCAAGGCAGCCCATTCTGCACTGTGCCGAGAAAAGCAAAGGGCCTTCTATGAAGGACAAAACTTGCAGAATGGGTGTGTGGGAGAGCAGAAAGATACTGTAGATCTTCAAAGAGCATCTCCACAACCCACAGCCTTCTTCCCAATAGTGTTAACTGCATTTTTACAGCGTAGCATGTGTGTAGTTTTTGACTATTACTGGTGTATTATTTGGGGGTGGGAGGGGTGGGGCGGGAAGGGAGATGGGTAGGATTGTTTTTGTTAAAATTTGGGGCCATGTTGGGGAAATGGTGAAACAATGGATAGAACAAACAATGATTTGGTTCTGTGTCCAGAATATTTTATCTTTTAAAAAAATGTCATTGCCAATCTAATTGAGACTGTAAGAGACTGTTTAAAAGCTGTGAATGCCTGAAACTTACAAGCCAAGGTATTCCCTGCCTGAACTTAATGCTCTTCCCAACAAAGGACTAGGCCAGTAGATACGTTACCAAAGCTGCCATTTTAGGGATGGAAACTGGTTGAGAAGGGAAAGTCTTTTATTGGAGCATATACAATAGGCAGATCATTCTGTCTTAGAGGTGCTAATTCTTGAAATTGACAAGACGACCCTTTCTTCTCCAGTTATGATGCTATAAATAATAGCTTGTCCATCCAAGTTACTGGCTGAGGTATTTGGGGAGGGGAAGAGGGTGACTTAGGAGGCGAGAGCATTAAGAGAAAGGCCCATGCTCTTAGGGTAGAAAGCTCTCGGAGCCGCTCTGTCTTTCGAACTTTAGACTCAAACCATTGATGGCAGGGTTTAGTCACTGACAGCACAAGTTCACTGAATCACTTCAAGAGTTGGATTATTTCAACAGCCCTGGTCTCAGGAGAAGATTAAACTTTCACACTGGGGCAGTGGTTCACTGTAAACACACACACAGACACACACACACACAACTTTTTTAATCCTAAGAATTAACTAATACCCAAAATGCTGTCTTGGCTCTTGAGATCCATCAGTTCTTGACATCATCCAGACCTGCATCTAGAACTTCCCTGTAAAATTTTTAGGCATGTGTTAGGTTTCTGTGAAAACTTTGTTTTAAATGTAAACTTCATACCACGCTGTCAGTTTTTGTCTTAATAAAACTATATAGATTTATAATCCTTGATTTGTCTTAAGTCTTGCCAGAAGCCCTCCTCACCTTTTATTGCCTGACAGGTTCACTGTTGGAAACAACTTCCACACTCAGATGGTCCTGTTTCTTGAACACTGGAGGCTTGAGAATCTGGCACCTGGCCTGAATCTTTGAGTGGTCTCACCACATTGAGTAAATATTTATTGAGCATTTATATTGATGCAGAGACTGTAAATATTGTCACATCATTTTGTCATCATATTACTCAAAGGTTTTTTGTTTAGCGTTCTCTGACCTGATAGTACTTCCAAACTACGTGTTTGGAAGCATGGGGTTTGAGTTAGGTTTAGATCCTAGCTTATGTATTTCATAGATTTGTGTGACCTTAGCTAAAGTCAGCTTCCCAGGATTTTCAGGATTTGGTCTTGGATTTGATAGTAAATTAAAATGTCGTCTATTTCCTTAATGTCGCTTTCTGCCTATAATTCTAGAACCAAAATGGGATTAGACTCTGGTCATTTATAAAAACGGAAGGTGGGATTTCCACTGAGGTCAAATCAGTGTAACTGTTCAGATTTACTCTTTAGTACAAAGCATTTAAGTAAACTGATATGCTGGTACTTTATTCCAGAAGCCTCCTAAGAGTTTGGGGAGACAGAGAGAGGATGGAGCTGGAAGGCTTTTTCTGTGCAGAGGTCTGAGTGTGTCCTTGTAATTGGCAGCAGCCAAGCAGTCAGTAGCTAGATACAAGAGTGAGGTGAGGTGGGCAGTGGTGTTCTGGTTCTACTGAAATTAGCCTTCAGCCTTGGTATGTGTCCAGAATGAGTTGCTATTCAGCTACAGCCTTCACCTTTGGAACTTACTTCATTGTCATTTCTGGATTCCTGAACTCTTGTAAGACCAGATCATTCTGTCCAGGGAAGACACTGAAATTGATCATACAGACAATGGAAGTTGAAGTGGAGATATTCAGTTTTATCTTTAAAAGCCAATTTTTCACATTTCTAGATTCAAGTTTTTGTTTTTAATTTATTGGTTTGAGAGAGAGATCAATTTGCCATTCCACCCCTTCCTGCATTCATTGGCTGATTCTTGTGTGTGCCCTGGCTGGGATTCAGAACCGCACCCTTGGTGTATCGGGACAGTGCTGTAACCAGCTGAGCTGCCCTGCCTGGTCAGAGCTAGATTCAAGGTTTAAGAATAAATTTTTCTCACGTGATTATTGAAACCACAAATGTGTGCAGAAATGTTAGAAATGAAAAATACACATAGGCATAAGAAATCTCAAGTCCCTTTCATAAAGCATGTGGAGAGCATTTCTGTAGGTGGTGCAGAACATGTTTGTTCGATGGCCTTGGTGAAATTGCATCATCACAGACCTCTTGCCCAGGAGTTCAAGAGGAGATAGGTTACAGCCTTAGTTACTATTACAAAAAGAAAGAGCTCACTAATATGGTGACAGCATCATTATTGGTGGTGTCTTACACTGGCAGAGCTGGTTAGAAAAAGAAAAAAACACCTTGCTGCTCCACGGTCTTCAGTTGAGTTTCAGGTTAGTACAGTAAATGACCAGTATAATGCCCACAGGAGTACTCTGGAATAATTATGTCTGCTTTTCAGTGTCATTTGAAAGTTTTGACTGCCAATTTTAACTAATTTTTAATAGTCGAGTGTTTTAAGTATTTACTTTCAAATGTAATCTTATATGCCAGAACTCATTCACATTCAGCTCAATTTGATTTTAACCCATGGCCATTTGGTGTTTGGCCATGTGTGCTCAGCACATTTTTATAGTCTATGGCCTGTGGCATTGGGAGTCTGTTATAAAGTAATCGCTTCCCTCCTACAGAAAGGGAAAATGATAGAGGAAATTGCTACTCCAAAATGATTTGGTAGCGTGCTTGTTTTGGCAGCCCATTTACAAAATAATTTGGTGGAACTGGAACTCTGAAATGCAAATTTTCTGCAATGGCTCCAGATCCTGAATTATGTGTGGAGCTGGGTTCTGTTTGAGATCAAATTAATCTAATCAGGTTATCTGATTGGTATTAGTATTAGTTTGATCTGCAACTTGGATCTTTTTATGAGGATGTTCTCATTCAAAAATTTAGACCTGATAGGACTGAATTAAGTCCAGACTCAATGTTTTCCCTCCCTAGAATTTGAAATACTAGTATCACTCCGAGGCCAGCATTCAGCTTAGTAAAGGAAGGAGTCTTGGTTTCACCAGAGGCGTCCTGGTGTTCTGGCATGCAGATAAGGAAGTTGGATAGAGGAGCTTAAAAGGTCCCCAGACAACCATCATTCTCTGATCTGTATGTACATCACCCTTGGTTTGACCATCCAGCACTGAGGTTTTCTCCAAAAGTTACAGCTTTCCTAAGTTCAAGTTGCTCATCTCTTTTATGAATGACTTTTAATTAACCTTGGCCTTGAGAGCTTCCTGCTAAATATTGAAAGCAAATGAAATCTGAAATGAAACCATCTGCAGGGATGAAAAGCATAGTTGGCCCTGCTCTGTGGGAATGAGTAGAGTAGGACAGGTAGTTGACCCTTGAACACAGGGGTTGGGGCACTGATAACGCCTCCCCCACACCGTTGAAATCCACAAGTAACCTGGCTACTGAAAAACAGTAGGTCAGTAGCCTACTGTTGACCAGAAGCCTTACCAATAATACTAACAGTCAATTAACACATTTTTATGTACTATGTGTTACATACTATATTCTTAAAGAAAAAATGTTATTTTTGAAATCATAAAAGAAAATACAATTACAGTATTTTTTTAAAATCCACATATGTGGACCTGTGTGATTCACACACATTGTTCAAGGGTCAACTGTAATCTGTGTCTAAGGCTTTTTTTCCCCTTAGACTATTGAGGTAGCAGAGCTTCAAAGTAAGGTTGAAACATTAAGTTATAGTATGTGCTGACAATTCAGTTCTATAGTTTTTCTTTATTTTAAATAGTTTGTGTTAAAACACTCAGTAGCAGGTCTGGGTCTGCACTGTGACCTTGTTGGTTTGCATGGTGGTGACAGTACCAAAGCCACTCTCTACCCCACGCGGACTTTTCGGTCCTAGTTGACTTTGACCAGTCCTGCCCTGTTCACAGTTTGCATAGCCTGAGGTCAAGCTGGGCAGTTCTGGGACCTGGCTCTGGGACAGGGCAGAGCACCAACTCTGTTCTTCTGTGTCTCCCCATGTGAACTGAACCAGGTTTTGTTTCCTTGGTTGAAATAGCATCTGGAATGAAGTAACAAATACTGTGCAGCCTATCTCTTCCAGTCTGCAGTTAAAGTTAGACTGGAAAAGAACCAACTTTAAAACTATCACCGGTATTTTTGTGTACTCAAAAAGGGAGATGAGTTTCTATCCAACTAGTTTTGACAACACACCACTTTAGCAAGTTCCCATACTCTCCTCAGGGGACAACTTGTGCGCTGGGTTCTGTTTCTCGACTAATTCAGGCAGATATGAACTTTCAAAGAATCTCCGGACAGAACAAAGACTAGAACTCAAATCCGGTGTTAAGGTCCCATGTATTCCCCAGAGTCCCTGCATGTTCCACGATGAAGGCAGAACTAGAGGCAAGGAGGATTATGGACCTCTGTGTAAGAAGAGAGGTGAGAGAGAGTTACCGTTCTTGGTACACTGACAAAATGTCAAGTCAGGGGTCTTTGGGTCCTCATCCACTCACTTCCCAGGTGAATCCGTGGGAGGAAAACAGGTCTTAACCACTTACAATAATCAAGCACATGGGTTTTGCTAGAGAATTTCTACACTTGGCTGGGAAAATTACTTCTAGAGAGACGCCAGTCTGGTACTTGTGTTTGTATATAGACAGCATTAATTAAGGAAATCAGGTTCAGGGATTTAACTTCTGGTTGGATGTGCCTATACTTATTCAGTCTGAGCTGCTAAGCTGTTGCTCTAGGTCAGTGCCTACTGGATGTGGTGTAGGAGACTGGAAGGTGGTGGCGCTGTTATTTTGCCTCCAAGACACTTGTTTTTCCAGCTATTTGCAAAAGAAACCTGTAGAGCAGCAAGGCCTGGTATAACCTGGGGTTGTAAAAGTGAGGACTAGGGCACCCTGAAGATGACAGGTTCTTTGGAAAGTACCTGCCAGATCACCAGCTGTTTGACTAGTTTCTGTTTAGTTTTCCCTAGTAAGGGCAGGGAGTCACCCACTGAGGTCAGGTCTTGCAGGCACGGGCTCTAGATCACTATAGCACTCCCTCCACCCCCTTCATTGCTGAAATCTGTGCAGGGCATATGTTAAAACAATGGGTCTCTTTCCATCTTCTTGGATGAATTAAGATTTATGGAAAATTGATTTCAGTGATGCCTAGGACTGCTGTCAAGTCAAAGCAAACCTACCCCCACCCTAGTAGGTTATGCTGAAGATTGGTCCTTAGTTAAGGATCAAAGCCTATACATCTTGCCAACCCTACAGTCTCTTCTCACTTCCTGTCTTAGGTATAACCACTCTTTCACAGACCTTCAGTCCTCGTATCTCCCTGCCAGAAAAAACCTTGAAGCTGAACACCAACTCCACCTGCCAGCAGCAAAAGAGGTCAGCCCCACAGCAGTGCTGACCAACTTGGCTCAGAGCCCCAGCTAATCAGCAGTGTGATCTCAGACACAACTGTGCATCTCTCCACAAGGGGACAAGGGAGGGTTTTTTGCTTGAAAAATCTTTACATCAATTATGCTAAAAAAATAAGTTGCAAAACAAGATAAAATTTATAGCCTAATACTATAGGAAACCAGTCCGAAGTACATACACAGTTCTAGAAGGGATACAAAGACATTCCTCTCTGAATTTTGTCAGTTTACTCACATATACTATTTGATTTTTATCAGCATGAATTAGTTTTTCAAATTTTTAGTCTTTTTTTTTTTCCCTTTAAGAGTCTTGGTTTTACCTGGCTGACAAATACTAATTTCTAATTAGGGAAGAGCTTGTTTATATGACCAAATCTTGCCAACTAGCAATAAGGGGAAAGCCGTTATAAACTGAAACAAATTCAAGAAATCAGTGTTACTCCCGGAATTTTATTCCATTCCTTAGGATAAACTTGCAGCATCACTAAAGGACGAGGCCGAGCCAGGTCACACAGTGGTACAGGGGAACTCAAGATCACAGCTTCTGGTCGTAAACCTTGTCTGTGCATCTCAGACTGCTAGTGAGCCACCATTACTCAGGCATCTACTACCTACCTCAAGATGGGATGGGCATGTGGCGGTTCCAGAAACCACTCGGTGCCTTGTCACACTCAGCACGCCAAATACTGCTTAGTATTGTCAGGTGTTTTGGAGAGAGGACAGATTCTGGTCACCTCAGCTGGGGTTTTCTGATGCCTCAAAACCTGGAGTCTAGCTTCCTGTTTCTTAAGCCCTATGGCCTTACTCTGTTCAACAGAAGCACCTGGCATGTGTTGGTCCTGTTGATTCTCAGGTTTTCACCATCACAGTTGTCAGTGTGACTACATTCCAGTGCTCGGCAACACTCTGGCAGGTAACAGCATAGTCAAGATAAATGCAGTCAGGTGGACAGGAAATACAGAGCTGGGCTAGGTGACATCAGCTCCACCTAGCCTACCCTCAGGATAAGGGCCAAAAGGAGTCTGAATCCTTCCTCTGAGAGCACAGAGCCTGCAAACCCTGTAAAGAGGTACCTAACACCTGCGTGGAAGGGTTACTAATACGGTAGTTAAGACTATTTTGTCTTCGTTACTGCTCAGCCTCTCCCTTTCCCACGTGAGCTTTGCCTCAGCCGCACAGTGGCCAGCCCTTGTGAGGCCTATTCACAGTTCAAGATAGGGAAAAACTGCACTTGAGCATGAATCATCCATTTTATTTTATTTTGTCTTGTGTTCACAACCTCCTCTCTCTCTCTCCTCTCCCTGGCAGGTCACAGATAAATTAAAAATAAAATCTACAAGGAAAATAATTTATAAAAGCACTTCCCAGGCTCCTACTGCTCAGTTAATGTGTTGCCCACCCCACTGCGAGTTGGGAGAATCAGCACTTCCCCCACTCAAAGCATTCCTGTTATTCCAGACAGGTGGGGGGCAGCAGTAGCAAGCATTAAAAAAAAAATAAAGACACTGGTCCTGGAACCATATGGCCACCTTGGCACTTCCCCCTGCCTCCCCCAGGCAGTCCTCCAGGAGCCTTTGCTGAGCTGGGGGTGCTTGAGAAGCTGCCTGTAGCCAAGAGCCTGGGGTGGGGGGAAGGTGCTCTCAACCGCCATTACATGCACTTCTCACTCTCTTAGGAAGACACCCGAAAAAGAAAGCAGACGGAGACCTCGGGACGGAGGAGAAAAATCCCAAATGTTCACACAGTTACACGGAGTCTTTATGGCAAAGAGAACATTTAGCAGCTTTGAATATTGGGGTATCTCCTTTTTACTCAACACAAGCATTCTAGACCCTATAAGTGAAACAGGGCTCAAAGCCCTTAGAAAAAAAAAAGCGCAGGAAACTCTAAGAGGACTAGTTTCGTTGTTGCTGGGTTTTGTAGTTTGTCTTTTCCAGTGACAAGCCCAGTTGTTGGTGGGAGGCCTGAGGGGGGTCACTCCCCAGTATTGTGCTGAATACTGCCTGGCTTCTCCACATCATCCCCCTGCCTCAAAGCAGCCCCCAGGAGGCTGCAGGCCCATCACTGGGGCCACTGCCAGCACTCCAGCTGCAGAAGAGCTCTGGGCAGCCAGTGAGGGGCTGGGAGAACAGCATTTGCATGCAGGTTCTGATGGAGTTGTGGGAGCCTCAGCTCAAGGGTGACTGGGCACCAAGGGAGATGGAGTGGCGGGGCAGTGAGTGGCATGCTTGGTGTTGGGGCTCCTGCAACACTGGGCCTTGTGATCCTCTCCTGTTCACTCCACCCTTTAACCCTAACCCTCCACGCTAGCTAGTATTGGGTCCCAGTGGCTCCCTGGCATTGAAACATTCAAGGAGATATCGAACAGCCTCCCCTTCAGGGATGCCAAAGTGCAGGAGCAGAAAGAATTCACAAAGCCCCTCCCAGAACCCAACTTGTCTGTTTCACCCCTCCCCTGGGGTAAAGTGGGGTTTACTCACACCAACGACCCAGTCCCACCTAAAACCTGCTGCCTGGAATCCTGGTCAGATTCAATCTTAACCTGCACTTTTTTCTTCAAGCTTTGATTTTTTTTTTCTTTTTTTGGTTTCTTTCCTTTTTCTTCCTTCCTGGAATGAGACTTTCTACTAGTTTTGTCTCCTTTCACAAGTCCCTTCCTTCCGCTTTGTCAGCCTCCATCAGTGCCATCACCACCCCGCCCCTTCCCTCAAATGAAAGGGGGATGAGTGAGGACCCTGTCCACCCAAACAGTCTGGCTACTTCCACTCTCCCCAGTGGGGGAAGCTGAGCCAGACAGCACCTGCGCCCGCCTCTTCCACTGACCGACAGTCATCCCATCTGAGATCTATAGGATAAGAAGGCATTCAAGTCCCCCTGCTGTAGGTCCAGGTCCAGGCCCAGCCCTTCTCCAGTTTCAATCTTGGTGAGCGTTAACCCCCCTTCCGCCCCAGGCTCACTTTCTCCGGTCCTTTGGCTTCCTCTCCTGTCGCCGGGCCTGCTGGTCAGCCAGGGTGCGGGGAATGAGGAGGACACTGCCATCCCCGGCGTACTGGAGAGCATACTGACTGGGTGAGTAAGGTCGCCCGTTCTCATCTCGCAGCCGTCCGAACACCTCCTGGTACAGGCTCTGGACCTTCTGCTTCATCTGCCGCAGGGACCGGAGGAACTCCACTTTCTCCCGCAGCAGCCGGGCTTTGTCGCGCTGCAGGTCCTCCACATCCCGCTCCAGGTTCAGGATGGTGTCCAGCTTGCGCTTGCGGCAGTTCTGTGCTGCCATCTTGTTCTTGCCCCGGCGCCGGATGTCCCGGATGAGGCTCAGCTGGGCTTCGCTGAGCTGGTATTTGGACAGCAGCTCATTGAATTCCTCCACAGGCAGGTTGATGATCTTATCATTGGTGAAGGGGATCTTCATGGCTCGGGCTCGATGCTCATCCCGGCTCATCTGCTTGTCGAGGAAGTCGGCCTGCTTCTCCTTGCTGCCCTTCTTGAGGGTGCTGGGTGGTGGCAGGTCAGCAGAGTCGAGGGCACTGGGCGCCATGTTGTACGTGTGGTTGTGGCCCACATGCTCCAAGTAGGGCAGGCAGGAGAGCTGAGACGGATCCTGATAGCTCATGCGGCAGAACTTGGAATACTCAGGTTGGTAGCCCACAGCGCCCTCTGCCTCTTCTAGATCCAGAGTTTCAGAGTCAGAGCTGTAGCCGACAGCACCTTCCTCAGAAAAGGAGGAAGAGGCTGAAGAAGAAGCAGAGGAGGAGGAAGAGGAGGAGGAGGAGGAGGACGAACTGCCTTCAGAGCTGCTCAGAGAGGAAGGGCTATGGCTGGAGTCCAAGGAGAGGCCTGAGTCAGAGTCAAATTCCTCTTCAAGCTGGGAGGCCTGCACGGAGTTAAAGCCTTCCTCAATGGCCAGGTCCATCAGGCTGATCTCATCCAGCATGGCTTCATCTAACAGACCCCCAAGTGGGTCAGGCAGGTCGGGGCCTACAGTGTCATTGGCTGTGCCATTGAGCTGGGGCGGAAAGAAGAGACCCGCCAGGTTGGTAGAGCCAAAGGTGGAATTGAGGCTGGTGGAATTACTGGGGACCAGCGGGAGCAGAGTGGAGCTGCTGGCCACCGGCAGGCTGTCCACCTCGGGGCTGAAGATCGAGAAGTCCTGGCTGCAGCCTCCCAGAGACGCCTGATGCAGGCTGACATTCTGATTGATGGGAGTGTTGGGGGCAAGGCTGTAGTTGGTGCTCAGTGGGTCTCCAGGAGGGGCATTGTACAGGATCTCACTGGTTGATGTGTTCACTTCCATGGCCTGGGAGGGAAGAAGAGTGTCACCTTTCGCTCAGTGCAGACTCCCTCCCCAGGTGAGGCTGGGGGCTAACACTAGCAGGCACCCAGCACAGACACAGTCACATGGGCGTGAAGACCCCAGTATCAGCTCCTGGCCCTGGTCCATCCACTAGGCCGGGCAGAGATGGGTTCCTCCCCAGTGCGGGACTGACCAGCTCATATTTGGCCACACTCTTCCTCATCTTGGAAGGAGACTTAAAAAAACACCTGACAACGACTACCATTTCACTGCTAAATCAGCACAGTAAAAAGAAGACCAAGCCTTGGAGTGCAAACACCTAGCTACACTACTTGCTCTATGACCACGGGCATCTCTCTCAACCTCTCTGAGCTTCCATTTCTGCACCTTTAGAATGATAAAGGGCTGACTAGATGACTGCCAGGGCCAAGTGAGGTGACAGCGGCTAAGGAGCACTGCACAGACGTCAGCTTGCATTCACCCTAGCCCTGGGAGCGCCCAGCCGAGTGACTGTCTGCTTGAAGGGAAAGAAGGCATGCTTCGGAGGCAGCCCACTCCCAAGGGCTCAAGCCGTGGGGTTTTCACCCAAACCCTACACCTGACTACCCCCTACTGCCCCAGGGAGACACCCAGTTACCTGTCAGTGTCCCCACTTTCCTATGGATTAGATAGAGATGGCAGACTTTCTCTTTCAACAGAGGGAAAGCAAATGAATGCTGACACCACAAAAAGTCCAGTAGGTTCGTGCCCTGTACTGATAGTCCTACCTGCATTTCCATGATGGACATGAGATCTTGCCACTGCTGTTCCAAATCAAATGGTGACTCTGTCCCCGTCAGGAGAGGAGACAAGAGGTGGTTTTGCAGACCTGGGGGCTCACTCTCACTAGGCACTGCTTCTGTTAAGCTGGAAATGTCTGCTGGAAACTAGGGCAAAACACAGAGGCTTTAACAGAGAAAGAAGGAAAGACCAGCCTTCTGCTTTCCTCCCAAAGACTGCCACCTGAGGCTCTGTCCCTTCCTTCCTCTGATTTCACCCCAGCAGCCAGGACAAGGCCAGCACCAAGAGTGGCCCCCAGGCACCCACAGAGGAACACGTGTGCAGGCTGCCCTACTGGCTTGGGGGCTCTTCCTGGAGTCCTGCTCACCTCAGCATTCTCCCCAAAGGGGCAGGTGGCCTCCAGCAGCCTAAGGCACTCTTCCAGGGACAGGGCTGTCTGGTCCTCCCCACCAGGCACCTGTGGCAACAGCAACTGTAAGTCTGACTCATCTGGGCTTTGGCTGCCTGCAGGCTTGAAGCCTCTTCCTCAGCTTTCCCAAGGGGCTGCTGACGGAGGACCTGTGTAGTTGCAGGTCTACATTCTCCCTCCACTCCTGGGCTAATGACTAACCCTAAGTCCCCAACTCTAGGGGAGAACAGAGAGGGAGTGGAAGAGCCTTGACACAGGTAGGATCTGCTAGGTGCTTTGCCTCCTCTGGACTGTTTGTTACCGAGGCCTGGCCCCTCTGCTTCTGTTCTGCTCGTGCGATCCTCCTTTCTCAGTCCACTCACAGTCACGGACTTGGAGACCCCAACCCAAAATATACATCCAGGTCCCTCCCCCGGACACAACTGCCTTCTCTAAGAAGTTTCTGGGACTGAGCAGAGGTGAGAGTACCTGGGCAGGGAAGCTCTCCCCAGTTTCTCCATCCACTAGCAGGTTTCGTGCCAGAACTTCTGCGCCCTCGCCTGGCCAGGTGTCCTCCTGCTCCGTTCCATCTTGCAGTTCCTTATCCACATCCTGCTCTTTCTGGCGATGACTATAGTCAAAAACCTCACGCCCAGCCCCCAGATCAATATCCTGTCGCCAAAGGATGTCAATCAGATCTATGTCCTGAAAGACAGATCACCATGACTTTAGCTCATGTGTCCAGCAGCCCCTCCCTCCCTCCCTCCCTGCCCTGCCTCTTAGAGGTCCTTCCTAGCACCAGTCCCATTGTTCCCTTCCAGACTCTACTCCCTGCCACTCTGCCAGCAAGGCTTCCTCTATCCACTTCCAGACACCAGCTTCCAAAAAAAGCCCAGAAGTCTGTGGGCTCAGGATCTGAACCAGAAGCAGCCCAGCCAAAAGGTAGGGCCACCTCCTCTAAGGAGGAAAGGGCAAGTTCAGACAATAATCATTTGGTGAATGGGAATCCCTTAAAACATGGTTTGTAGGAAGCTGGCCACAGCAAGCAAGGGCGAACTGTCATGCAGAATTGCTTTGTGGTCGCCAGGCTTGCATCAGCCTGTGGTGCCATTTCATTTGCATAAAGGGGTGGGGTGGGCTAGAGGAAAATCCCTGCATTTGCAACCACCTGATGCAACCAATGACAACGACAGGCTGTCTCCAGCCCTTCCCAAAGTCATTCCCCCTTCCCGGCTGAGGCAGGAGTAAGGCTGAACACCCACAACTCTTAAAAGCCCAGGCTCACCTCAAGATCCATCCCTGCCAGAACCCCCACTCTCAGCTGATCCTAGCAAGCTGCTGATCCCAGGAGAGCTTCAAGCAGTCAGCTGATTCTCACTGGGCACCCCACCCCTGCCAAGGCCTGCTGCTCGGTGCCCCCTTCCAACTAGAGCTCTCACTCCCTTACCACACCCCAGGGCTCCCTGACTCCCCATTAGTCAATCCACTCAAGGACACAGTCCCCATCACCACTTGGCTACAACTGCTGCCTCAGGTACCAAAACGCCTCCCTTCTGCCCTACCCGCGTGGATCTTAAAGTTCCTACACCAACTGTCACCCCCACGGCCACCAGCATAGAACCCCAATAAATAAGAGCTATTCCAGCTTTTCTACACGCCACCCCCTGTGGCTAAAGAAACACTACACCACTGCCTTCCATTCAGAGTGTAAAAAGCCGGCACTTTTCAGAAAGCAGTATCCTTAGATGAGACCCACCTCCCCTGGCCCTGACTAGGCACCCTTTCCCCACCACAACCCTCCCGGATCCTGAGACCTCCCACCACGTGTACCTCTCCCTTTGGTCTCCCCACATACACCAACCTGAACAGAAGCCCTGGACCCAGGAGCAGAGGGGGGCTGGGCCACCCGGTGACCAGCCAGCAAAGAGTTAAGGGGCCTGCTCCCTTTGGCAGGGCCCCCACCACTGTGAGAGCTGCGGTCCAGGCGGGTCATGGTCTCCGAGATGAGCCCCGGGGCAGCCGGTGCGGGGAAGCCGGACAGGGGGCTGCAAGGAGCTCTTGGCTTGCAGGGAGCACACCAGGCTGGAAGGGTGGCCCCGAGCTAGCTCCGAGGGGCCTGAGGAGGTG
>PVKM010000991.1:76464-87745 GCA_004027735.1 Carollia perspicillata
AGGCTGCAGCAAGGAGCCAATCCCCTCCCCCTCCCACCCCGCAGGTCACTGCTGAGGCTGCAGAGAACCAATCCCCTCCCCCAGGTCAGCAGCTGGGCTGCGGAAAGAGCCAATCCCCTCCCACTGTCGTTACCTAGGATGCGACGAGAGCCAATCTCCTCCCCTAAGTCTCCGCTGGAGATGCGGAAAGAGCCAATCCCCTCCCACCGCCTGTTACCTAGCTGCAGCCGGTAGCCAATCTCTGCACCAGGGCAGCTGGAGAAGCTGCCGCAAGGAACCAGCCCATCTCTGAGCCGCCTCCGTCTCCTCAAGGAGACGCACCCAGGGGCGGGCAGCCCCACCCAGCCCAGTCAGCCAGCGGGGGTGGCGCAGTGAGAGAGCCCTGGGGGGAAGGGGTGCCACTCTCCCTCCAGTCGCATCCAGCTTCCCCAGCCCACTCAGGAATGGGCAGACACTCCTCCTGAAGCTTCTCCGGGAATTCAAGTTGTTCCCTGGGAGTGGAAGGAGTTTCTTTTCCCGTTCCTCACAAGGGCTGTGGCCGGCTGTCCTCCAGCCCGAGGATCAAACGCCAGGCTGGGCAGGAACCCAGTGCGCCCAGACCCACTCAGCCCGTGGCTCTGTGGCCCTGCAACAGGCCGGACCAGAGGAAGGGAAGATGCCACTTGCACGTGCGCAGCAATGTCACAGTGCTGACTAGCCCCAGCCCCCGGCAAGAGGAGGAAGACGTGAGCCTGAAGGCCAGCTCTGAGGTAGGCAGGTGTTCCGAAACACCGAAGGCCAGTCCACACACACCCCCGCCCTCTTTACCCTCGCTTTGTCCTGGAGCACCGCTGCCGGACCCCTGGCCCACGTCTCCTAAGAGCAGGAAAGAAGCCCCAGACAAAAAATCAGACCACAGCTCTGACTCCCCTCCTCACTGCTGCTCCCCTAGAGCCTAAGGTCAGGTCAGGGACAGTCCATTCCCCTGATCACAGACCGCTCCTTGCCTGTAAAGAGCTGTACACCGGCCACCTCTCTCTGGGCAGAGTGCCAGCCTCGAGGGGAATCCTATCCGCGACAAGGGCCTGGGCGATGGCTGCCCATCGAACAGGCCTGGCAGCAGGGGAGCACCGCCACCCAGGGAAATACCAGCTCCAGTGATGCCTGTCACATGCTCCAGACCTGGGTATTTTTATCCATGAGTTGCTGAGGGAATGTTTTGGACACAGAACAGTCCTCCCTTACCCCATGCCCAGCCTGGGCCCCTAATGCTGACCCTCTACCAGCCCCTAAAGGGAGCAGGGAAGGCCTGGCATCAGGGAAAACATAACCTTCATGAAGGCCAAGAAACGGAAGAACGCAGGGTCAAAGTCCACCCCCTGCACACGACAACCCAAATGTGCCATTCCAGGAGGGCTCCTGGCAGGAAGAGGAATGGAGCTATCCTACAGGGTTCCCAACAGCAAGCCCAGTCACACCCGCCCCTGGGGGAGCTACAATGCAGCAGGAGGACCGAACAGGAGGCTGGGAGGCCTACTTCTTCAGACCACTGTGCCAAGACTGGAGTCCACCTGAAGGGACAGGACAGAGGAAGCGGAAGAGAGGTCTAAGTCCCCAGCGGCACTGTAAGATCTAAGGAAAGACACACTCCCATGCTCAGACCGTTCCAGTCTGTCTCAAAGTAGACCAGTGTGAGCCAGCGGAGCAGCAGAGCCCTGCCACTACTGACGTTTGGGGACTGTCCTGTGCCTTTTAGGAAGTTTAGCAGCATCCCTGGCCTCTCCCTATTAGATGCCAATAGCACTTCCTCTAGTTGTAACCACCAAAACTGTCTCTAGACATTGCCACACGTCCCCGGGGAGCAAAATCCCCCCAGCTTAGGACCTCTGGCCCAGAGGAAACCGTATGCTTTGACAGTCACTACCATTCCGAGTGAGCTCAGGAACAGGCTCAAGTGCAAGACACTTGAAGGCAAAACCTGGTCTGACTGGTGGGCAGAAAAAGGCACATCCACAACACTTTTTACATCCCTTCTCCCCACCCCCGACCCCCAAAACTCAGTTCCGGGAAGCCCAACCCAGTGCAATCCCGCCTTCTCTTTCCCTAATGGCCAGGAGACTGCAGTGGGCATTCTGTAAATGCCCACTTGGGGCTGAGAGGCAAACCAGACCAAACATAAGAGTTCAAAGCCATCTTATCATCACGTTGGAAGGGTAGGGGCAGCAATAGCCATCGGTATCGTTAAAGGCAACTGCCTCACTTTCTGCCCAGAACAGTGTGTCAGCCACGTGTCAGGAGCTAACAATCTGACAGCTCCAAGCAAGCTGACTGAGGTCGCGGAACACAGTTCCTCTTCTAGCTCCCTGGCCTCGCCTTCCTACTCCTGGCAGTGGGCCTTAGCACAGATGGAGCCTTGGTCCTCACTGGGCCGAGAATAACTATCTAAATCTACCCCTTGGCTCAGGCCCAGGGCAGTACTTATCAGGACCTTAAAACAAGGAGACTAACCACAAAGCAGAACTTCAGGATATGTGTGCATCTGGATGTGGGGGGAGGCAGAAGGCAGGAGTCCACAAAGTATTTGCGTCTTAGCAACAGATACACACCGCACCAGAACCCATCACAACATGACTCCCTCCCCCACCCCAGGCCTCCAGAAGTCATGTTGAAATCTGAGCAGTGAACACACTGGCATGTTCTAAGAACCTCCCACTGCCCTGACAGCACATTCAGAGGTGGGCCAATGGTTCAACACAGGAAATGCTTCCAGCCCCCAGTCCCCGCCGGACAATGCAGCCCACTTCTACCCAGGAACGATGTCTGAGGCTCCCCCCCACACCAGAGCCTCTCTGGTTCTTTACAGGAGTCAGTACTGCGACCACCACAGCTCTCCAGGACCAACCCACCCTCATGCCCACCCAGCGCCCCCACCCCCACCCCTCCGTGTGGCCACTAACCTCTTTGGTTAAGTCTCCACTGACTGGAGGGGCTACAGCCCCCAAATCCTCCAAATCTTCACTGAATCCCTGCTCCGATTCGCTTTCTCGCACCCCGTTGTCTGGGCCTGTCACATCTTGGAGGCCACTGGAACTCTCGAGGGCAAGGCCTGAGCTGGGCTGGCTGCCAGAGACAGACCCCTCCGGATCCCGGTGGACCAGCCAGGCGTTCACCTCGGTGGTCGGCACCTGGAACCTGTCCAAGGCCCTCACCTGACTGAGGAGCCGCCGGGCGGTGAAGTAATTGTCCAGGTCTATGCTCTTGGGGTGGATGCCATAGCCATCCAAGGTGTTCCTCAGGTTGTGGAACTGGGTCTGAGTGTAGGCGGAACTGGGCCCCAGGATGATCTCCCGGAGCGGGGGGAGCTGTGAGGTCAGGTAAGTATCCACGTCCACCCGCACCCCAATCAAACTCAGCAGAATGGTGAACTGGAGGAGTCCTTCCGTTAAGTATTTCTTCAGAGAAAGCATTGCTGAAGAACCACAATGTTTATGCTTTTTGGTTTTTAAATCTTCCAAAAGACAAATCAAGGCCACTGTTCTGCCGCTCCAGCCAGCAAGTTACCCCCCTCGGTGCCAAACCCTGTACCCCGCCCCGGCGGAACACGGGGGCTGAGCTCCCTGACGGCCTCGGAGGAACGCACACCCCGTGGAGCCAAGGCCACGCTCCAGACCACATTCACTTTTCCCTTCTCCACACCTCACCTCTGAAAGTACAGCTGCTCCTACCCCAGTCCAGGCCCTCGGGGCCCACGTGACTTACTTTCTCCACAGTCCACATACAGTCACTTCCTCACTCACATTAGTTGTCCTCTCTGTAGTTCCACTGCAGGCTGTTCTCTGGAACAGCTGATGGGGTTTGGTTTGGTTTTGTTTTGTTTTCCTTCTCTCTCCTAAGGTTTATTTTCTTTGGCTGGAGGTACCGGCCTTTTGTCTTGGGTCAGAGTGTCCCGCCTCCTCCACACTTACCAGGGGGGTTTCCAGAGAAACCTGAAATGAGAATCACGAGAGCGACAGGATAAGGTTCCAGAATTTTCACACCATGATCAAGGCAGAAGGTAGGAAATACATTATACAGCCACCCTTACAAGAGCGAAAAAAACAAGCCAATTATTATACTCCCTGAAAACCAAAAACCTTTTATAGACAAAACTATGAAAGGAAGTATTGCTCACGAAGGATCCAAGGATCCTGTTCCTGTAGATTAAATTTGCAACACCCGGACGCGTAGTTTGCTGTGGACAAGCAGATGCGGCCCTGGGCAGCCAGAATAGTTTACATGTTGTGGGATTTACCAACCCTCCCCTCTACCCCACCCACCACTACCCAACCTCTATTTTTAGCATGAGAGGTCCGTTTCCTATCTTAAAGGAAAGTTGGTTGTCCGTCTCTCAGAAGAAAACTACCTGCAAGTTCTGTCCCTTCCAGTTCTATGGGGGATGAAGAGGTTATTAATGGACGAGAGGGCAAAAGGCCGTATTCCCTTCAGGCCACCACTTCACAGAGAAGGATAACGCCTTTTGTTTTCTCGGCTTTGAAATCTGATTTCCCTTTCCCATCATTCTCACATTAAAAAAAAAAAAAGCAGGAGGGGGTATTCGAAGAGGAATATGGGAGGGGGAGCTGAGCCAGTATTATTCGGTCCAGCATTTGAATAGGCAGGTTTTATTTTCATTCACATGACCTTCTGAGCCAAAACAGAAGGATACGGCAAAGTTCTCAACCCAGATAGTCAAGTGGGGAGGGATTAAATCTGCCTGTCTCTCAGTTTCCGGTATCTACTTTTGAGTTTCAATTACCCTTTTAAAGCAAGACACAGCTCTCTTCACCATTGCGACCCACCTACCAAATTCATCCTAAGGGGTAATAGGGATCTACACCTACTACCTACCCACGCACGCACGCACGCACGCACGCTTACTTGGTCAGAGTAAACACAATAGCGACCCAGAGTTTCAGCTTACACTACCCTCCCATTCTCACGCAATTTATTACTATCAAGAGCCAATTAAATTCGAGAAACCCGACAAGGTCCCTTAAAGATCAAGTTAAGGCCAGAGGCCTCTGGTCTAAGCCCAGTCCCACCCTGTCCCGGATACCGGAGTCCGGCTGAGACCAAGTCGCCATGCCCGTTCTCGGGTCCTCGGCTTCCAGCCTCCTGGGGCAGCAACGAACAAGTGCTACTTTCCTGGCCTTGACCCACCCTTACGGCCAAACCCCATCCCGCCCTGCGCTATGGCCCCACCCCGCGCCCAAGCCCAGGCCTACCACCACGCCTTCTCGTGCTCTCAGCCCTCCCCAGTCCAACCCACCCGCGAGCCCGCAGTCTCCTCGGACTTGCGGCCCCTCCCCGACAAGCCCAGGGCCCGGCCCCGACGCGAACCCCGCTCGGCCGCCCGCTCCCGCCTCCTGGCCCTCGGCTCCACCCCACCGCCCTTCAGCCCCTAACCCTCGGCCTCGCGACGCTGAGCGCCTCCCGTCAGGGAAAGGACTGTGTCGGATACCCGCTGCTGAGCTCGGCGTCCGCCGCTGCCGCCACAGCAGGTCCTCAAACCGAGTCCCGGCCTTGCCGCCGCCGGCCGGCCTAGAGCTCCCGAGCCTCCGCTTCCCTCCCCGCCCCCTCCTCCCACCTCACTCGGAAGCCCATCCTCTGCGGCCAACGCGTTTCTCCAATCAACGAGCTGAGACAGTGGCCGTCGCCGGATGTCACTTTGATTGACAGCAGAAAGAGCCCAATGGCTGAGTGTACCTCCTCCTCCTTTTCCCTATTTCCCAAGACGGGCATGATCCGCTGCCCAATGGGCGTGTAAGCCCGCCCCACGGCGTGGGCCCACCAATAAGTGGGGCGAAGGCCCTATCGCTCCCGACATCCTGGCCCCCTCCGCCATGCGCCGGCCGCAGGAGGTATTACAAGCTGGGCGCGGAGCAAAGCGTGGCGGCTGAGCGCTTCTAGTGCTTTCTTCGGCTGGAGAATAAAGGCCTAGGGCCAGGGATGGGAGGAGGTATCGCCGCCGGAATGCGGGACTACCCCTTTGAGGATTCCCACAGTGACTTGCAAAAGTCCAGTGAGACCGAGAGGGGGGTGGGTCTAGGCAGAGTACAGAGCATGTGTTCCGCGTGGTGGTGACGGTCGTGTCGCCATCTTGGGTGCTGGCAGCGGAAACAGCTGTGATAGCTTCCGGGACTGGAGGAACGCCCTTCTCCAGACAGGGATGAGTGCATCCCTGTCCAAAGCAGGAGTTAACGCGGGAACAGCCCTGGGAACGGGTTGCTGCGGCAATGGTGGGACGCTGCTGGTGTGAGGGATGTGGCATAATTAGCGATTTTTGTCATGATAAAAACACCCCGAAGAGCTCCGCCTCCCCTCCCTGGTCTTCCCCGCCCAACCTCCCCCGAGTTTAGCCTTTCAGGAACTTTTCTGAGTTTCTGGTGTTCTCCAATCTCGTCTAGCCATCATCCTTGTGATTTTCAAACATTTGTTTATCCCCAGCGTCACTTGGGGAACTTGTTAAACCTGCAAATTGTGAGGCCTCAGTCTAGAGATTCTAATTCACTTAACCTGGGGTGGCGGCCTAATAACCTACCTGCTTATTAAGTGACTTGGGTAAATTTTATGCAGCTTGGTCCCAAGACCACATGTACGCAATCGCTGAGTTGGGGTTTGTAGTGCATTGTTTCCAGCTGTGGGATAAAAAGGCGTCAACTCAAATTCTTGACTCAGGAAGATCCTAGTAATCTGTCCTTGTACAATTTAAGGAGGAGGCCAATTGGAAACTTGGTAACTGCTCTCACGTATTCGGAGA
Source organism: Carollia perspicillata (assembly GCA_004027735.1). Taxonomy (NCBI): domain Eukaryota; kingdom Metazoa; phylum Chordata; class Mammalia; order Chiroptera; family Phyllostomidae; genus Carollia; species Carollia perspicillata. The sequence goes on from PVKM010000991.1 coordinate 83,243, forward strand.
GTTGGGAGGCTTAATTTGAGGATTAACTTGTTTTGCAGATTACAAACCACTTTCACCACATAGAAATATACACCAGCATCCGTTCATTGAGTTACCCAGCTAGTTACCCGTCTAAACACTGATTCAAAGAGTACCGTGTTTTAGTTATTCCTTTTCCTAGTTGTTTCCTATAAATGCTAGAATATAAATAAACTATGAGAACTAGAATTTTGTCCATTAACTTGAGTCTTCAAAACCTAGAACAGTACCTGGAACTTGGTGGACAATAAATACTGAGTAACTGAAGGAGAGCTCAAGCAGGCAGGCCTGTGATTTCTGTTAAAAGCCAAAGTTCATACTTGAAGGAGATTGGTTTTGAAGGATATGGCATGTTATCAAGGAAATGAGAGACCGACCAGTCCCTGAACTAATAAGACTATAAAGGTAAGTACTATTGGGCAGAAAGGAGTAGAAGTGAGGTGTGATCAATAACTCTAAGAATATGCTAAGGCGGGGTTGAAAAGGAAATATTTAAAAACCGTAGAACTGAAAGATCTCAAGGCTAAAGTTACAGGGCTTGAATACATGACTGTTCTGAGGATGTAGGTGTGGTTATTTGTTTGACACAGCAAATACAAACAACTTTAAATCCTGACACAGTTAACACAAATAAACTGGGCAATTCTCTATGGGGAGTCAGAAAACCTTAGCTCCAACCAAATTGAGTTTTGGAAAAGTCCATTTGTGTTCTCCAAGTTTCTTTTCAACCGTATAGCAGGTCACCGGGCACCGGGGACAAGAAATGAAATCGTACAGCGGGTATATGACTAACGTGAAGTCAAATAAGATAGATAATCACTGAAATGAAAGGGCTGAGGCAGCTGGGAAGGCCGTGTGGGGAAGGCAACATGTGGTCTCCCACATAACTTTGACAGCCTGAGTTCATTTGTTCACCTTTTAATGACAGTTTCTTTTTTTCGTAGTTTATTTTTATTGTATTTTTTCCCATGAACGATTATACCCCCTCCTACCTCTACCCACCTCGCCTCTCCCCGATGCCTCAGTTTCTTGAGGTAGCACTCTTACCTGTTCTCCCCTTTCCTTTCTCATTTTTTTCTGGGGTCCCGGGTGTGGAGGGAGTGGCAGGCGCTGAGAGAATGGGGGGGCGCTTTATGTTAATTCTTAGAGGTGGAGTGGAGAGGTCCTTGGTTTTTGTCCAGTTCAGGTTCTTCCACCTCCCCCACTTCAAATACTGTGTTTAAAGTCGCATAATAATTATTTCAGTGTACAGGGGAGACAGGCATAGCAGGCACTGTATTATCGAGTTAAAGGAACCCAATAATTGGTGGTTAGAAAAGTGTACTGCTTAGCAGTAACACAAAAGGGAAGGGCAAAGAATTGCTGGCCCGTTGGGAGGGCTGAGGAGGGTACTACCCAGATAGAGAGAAAATGTCAGCAAGCAGCAGGCCGTTGGGCCTGGCAGGGTGTGGGCTCCCAGGACTTTAATACTCCGTGGTAGGGAGCAGAGATAGAAAGCCTGTCTTCCACTCTGTGTGGAGTTCCAGGTCAAGTCGGAGCAGGTGCACACCTTCTTCCCAGAACCCACAGAATAACCTTGCAAAATCTGGGGTGTGTCCTCCCCAGGAAGCTCCCCTCCTCCCTCACCGCCTCCACTCCTCCACCCTCTTTGCAGGGACAAGCTGTTAATAGGACATTCACCTAAGAAGCAAAAGAAAGATCCCATGCTCATGTGTCATCCATCCTGGTGTATCCATTAAATCGGACCAAAAAGACCATTGGAAAAAGTGAGCACGCGCACTTTCTCCCTAAGGGAGAGGCTGAGAGCCTTCCACGGAAGCAGGCCTTGCCCCTGCAGCTCCAGGTTGGTCAAGAGAGGAGAGAAGGCTGCGGGAGCCAGGGAGAGGGTTCGTTCTAGTGCACAGGCATTTGGGGCCACAAAAGGAGACGGCTAATTCTGAAATCCCCACTCGTCCTGGTTGCATCTATGGACCCAGCTTCCTCTTCGGAAAAGCTGTGGAGCCACCAGCAGGCACAGCCATCTCCCACTCATGCTGCAACGACAACACTCACCAGGAAACCCTCAGAGAAGGGCATGTGGGAAGGCGGCCTGGCTGGGACTGGATTTGTTCTGGAACCGCAGGAATTGCTCTTTCCCCATGGGGAAATGCAATCTTTCTGCTATTTTGGTTGCCCTTATTTTTCCCTTTCAAACCTCCATCTAGTCCAGAGGAGTGGATCAGACGCCTGCCTGAGATTGCCTTACACCCTTCTGAGAGAGTCCAGGATTACATCCTGTCAATACTAGATGTTAGCCTGTCTTGCAAGGAAATCAGTTTGCCATCTAATCCAGACATCTGGGACCTTGCTTACATGGTAAACATCATTCGCAAGCTTGTTACCATTAAACCATAAACCATCAATATAGGTGAAGCTCTTCTGCAAGCAGGCCTGTCTTTCTGCGCACCCCTACCAGACCTGCCTGAAAAGGTTGCTTCTCTTGCCCTGTCTGGTGTAGCTCAGTGGATTGAACCTGGGCCTGTAAAGCAAAGGGTCGCCGGTTCAATTCCCAGTCAGGGCACATGCCTGGGTTGCAGGCCAGGTCCCCAGTGGGGGGTGGGGGGGGACACTGAGAGGCAACCACCCATTGATGTTTCTCTCCCACTCTTTCTCCTTCCCTTCCCCTCTCTCTAAAAATAAATAAATAAAATATTTTTAAAAAGATTTGTCTATTATTAAAAAAAAGATTGCTTTTCCACCCTGGCTACACATTAGAATCACCTGGTGGGTGGGCTTGTAAAAAAATATATTAGTGTCCAGGTCCCATCCCTGGCCAGCTAAGTCAGTCTCCCAGAGCAGCCCTGGGCATCAAGACTTTGTAAAAGCCCCTCTGGTGATTCTGCTGTACAGCCAGAGAATCACTAGCTTGGAGCAGGAATCCAAATTGCGTGGAAAAGGACCAACAGTAGTAATAATAATGCATGAGCACACATGAGAATCACCACCTGGAAAAGAATGCACCATTTCTCAATCCCGAAATGCTCTCTTCCCAGACCCAGCCAATGAAAGCACCTCATTGTTCACTCATGTCTTGGCATAACATTTTATGAAGCTGACTTCAGCTGTCCTGTACATCCATACCACGTTGTCCCAAACTGTGTTGAGGAATCGCTCTGTGCGGCTCTCAGTGTGGCGCGGCACAGCCAGGGAGGCGCTGCCGTGAGGTGGGAAGAGGGGGTGTTTTGGACTCAGCTGGGTTCAAAAATCTGGCTCTGCCCCTTGCTAGTTGGGGCCTCCTGAGTTAAATGAAAATAACAATATACATACTCCCAGTTTAAAAATCAGATCCTATGGTGCTGACCACTGTGGCTCAGTCAGTTGGAGCATCATCCGTAAACCAGAAGTTTGCGAGTTTGGTCCCCTGTGTGGGCACGTTCAGGGAGCAGCCAATCGATGTTTCTCTAACATCAATGTTTCTCTTCCACTCTCTCCATCTCCCTTCCTCTCTCTCTGGAATCAATGGATATCTCCGCAGGTGAGGATTAAAAAATAAAAGAAAAAGAAAAACCGGATCCTATGTGTAAAGCCACTCACGCACAGAGCTGAGCTTGAGGTCCCTTTCTTGCCCGACTCTCTGCCGGACTAGGACCTCGTTCCCCCAGAGGAAGCCGACTGCGTGGAAGATGGCAGAGCCGTCCTTAGGGAGGCCCCTGGAAACCCACCCTGCGGGCAGAGCAGAGAAGCTTGCGTTTTCTCTCTGGAGGCCACCACAAGCACACACACCCATGCCCCACACTCCATGCACACCTCCCCCTCTTGACATTATAGCGGGAAGGAGAGAGAGAGACCGTTACCCAAGGGAGCTGTGTCTTCTTGTCACACAAGAACAGATGCTGAAATCCTAGGACGGGCAGCGCAGAAATGTGGCAGGAGGGTGATGAGTCTGAGGAAACAGAATGGCCTCACCTCCAAGGAAAACCAAGGTCCAGAAGAAAACCTATTTGCATCACTTGCCTCCTGGAGGTTCTGAAGGGCGGTGTGTGCGTGCGCAAGCACGCGTGTGTGTTTTCAGGACAGACTCTGAGCCCGGCTACTCCACAGACACTGGGTAGAGGAGTGCACCGCCTCCCAACCCCCGTGCACACCCTCCGCAGGGAGCAGAGAGCGGGGAAACACGAAGGCTGTGCTCTTTTTGACCCCAGCTCTGGCCTCCTTATTCTGGGGGGCTCTCCAGCTGCTCCTGTCCTGCTTCCCCTGAACGCTTTCGGGTTCTGCCGGGCTTACCCTGCGGAGTCTCGAGGTGCTGCTCCGCGCAGACACTGCTCCAGCACTCTGCACACTGAGCTTCCATTTTCGCACAGAATCTCATTACAAGGGCACCCTAGGCCGGGGGTCCTGGGAAAGGAAAGGAGCCCTAGGGTCCCTATTGAGGGAGTTTAGGGCACAGCCATCAATGAGGAGAATCTCTTCCTTGCAAAGTTCAACTCAAGGGCTCTGAATTGACAT